>CAHIKZ030001283.1:0-52500 GCA_903632075.3 Acanthosepion pharaonis
TTATTATATAAATTACAAAAACAGGACTAAAGAAAAATCAATTATCACTATTATTAGGTCTTCAATTATGAGATTTTAAATATATAAATAAATGATATTAGTGTTTGGAAATATGAGTTTCATGTTTTTAAATAATTTCACCCTAAGAAAGGCGATAAAGCCACTAAGATACCAGGAGTGTGAATGAATATGGGAAAAATTATCAAGTAGAGAGGCCAATAAAAGATCAGGAATTAAGGAACAGAAGACGACAATTAATATTGTATTTAAATTTTTGAAGATTAAATTTTATTGGGAAGCCGGAAGAGAGATCCACAAGCGAGAAGTGCGAGAGAAGGAACTGTAAGCATAGAATTTGCTTTTATTAACTGAATAAAAATACCTTACCATGACGGCATATTTTTGTCAAACCTTTACTATTTGCAAGGGGTTTTTACTTGAGTTTTAAACATATATGTAAATGAGATTAGTGATTTTTAAGAACTATTCAGTCTTTTAATATTTCAAGTTTACCAGTTCTGCCAAGAATGACGGCACATTTTGTTAAGTCCTTTTTCACACATGCGATTTTATATATCTATATAAATAAATTATATTAGTGATTGGAAATCTGTTTTATCTTATAATAATATTAATTCAGCCACTCCATCGAAAATGATGGTATATGTTGTTTAGTTTTTATCATCATTAAAAGATTTTTGATTTTTTAAATATATAAATAAATGATATTAATGATTGGAAATCACGCTTTGATGTTATAATAATAATACTTTACCCATATTGTCTTAAATGATGGTATATTTAAACCATTACTGTTATACAATGCTCTATCTCGTATAGACGAGACTGCAAAACGAAATCTAAACATAACATGTATACACCCATACGAGTTGGCACGAATGGTGGCTTTTTTTTAAATAGAGATGTGTTAAATGTAACAAGATGTGTCGTGTTCTCGATAATACAAGATGGTGGCAGCGGTGATTCAAAGGGGAAGTCAAAACACAGCAAGACCAATAAAAACACCGTGTTTAAAGAAAAAAAAATAAAGAGAACGCAAAATTTCCCCACTTTCTGTTTAGCTCAATGGAAAACAAATTCACTAAAGTGGAACAATGACGAACTAACATTTAACAAAAGGAATGCTGCTTGGACAACATCAAATGATTTATAGAGGGAAATTAAAATTTTAATATCAACTTTGAAAGTTTAAAGATTGTAATGGGCTTGGTAAATAGGTTTTTACCTATTTGCATATGTTAGTTATAAGAGAAATAATGTATAGCGTAAAAAACTCAGCGGGTAGAGAGATGGCTAAAAGCACATCCTAGACGATAATGGGAATAGGATGTCAAACAATAATGAATTCTCTCCTTATTTAGTCAAAAGAGGATTAAAAAAAAAGACATTGACAAAAATTCTAAAGGTACTTCGAAAACACTTTACCACAGAACGTATTGTCCTATATGAGTGATTTTTATTTAATTCTGCAATACAAAAACCAGACAAAAATATACACGAATTCGTAGATCACCTGAAGCAGCTTTCTTGTTAAGAGAATTAATTAAGAGACTCCCCCATCCGAGACTAAACACTAATAGGAATACGCAACGATACAGCGAGGGAACGTATGCTTAGCATGAGAACTGTACCTGACTTAGATAAAGTAATAGAAGATTTTCGAACGACATAAATTTCTAGAGCATATCAGCAGATGAACATTGGTAAATTAGAATAAAGTAGAATAAACGGACATATATAAACATAACCGTACCTTTCGTAAAGTAAACAACATACAATACTCAGGTTCTCAAGTTAAACAGAGGAAAGACACAAAGTGCAAATGGTTGGGCAGAGGAAATATCCATGTTAAAAAAGAATGTCCAGACAGAGCAGCAAAATGTCAGAAATGAACAAAAATAGGACCTTATGCATCAGCGTGCCCATGAAAAACTCAAGTTAGTGAGATAGAAAGAGAACAGGGTAGATGCCCCGAAAATTATTATATTCTGGGAAAAGTCAATTCTTTCGATAAATACTGGTATAGGGACTAGTGGACAACAATCATTGCGAATTTAAGTTTGTGGATCCAAAATTACCGCAGCAAGGGAGAGAACTCCGTGGATACAAGGACGGAAATTTAACAAAGTAACCAACGAAGTCAGACTGGTTGTTACTTGTTTTTGTTTAGCGACATATGAACATCTATGGATTATTTAATGCTGAAACCTAAATATTTTATACGCAATTTCATCTACCACTTTGTCCCCAGCCCCTCAATCTCCGGCGTCTTCCTCTTTGGGTTGAGGTGTCCACTCGGTCAGAACCGAACTTAGTGTTAACTGGCCGTACGCTCCCTAAGTACCCGTAGATTATTTCGACCGGTCAACTGGTCAAGTCCTGCTCGCTGCCCACGCTGTGTTAGTTTTTAGATCCAGTAAGCGGGGTGTTGTTCATACGTTCACGGTCGACTGGGGATGTGGACATGGCTGTGAAAGTTGGCGCTAAGAAGTTTAGAATGTGGCAAAATAAAAGCAGAAATAATATCTGCAGAAGCCAAACAACAATGGGGGAGATATTGATGTCTTTTATATAAGAAGATAACATCAGAACAGAGGTTACCGGGAAAATAAAAACATTTAACATAAATGAAAACGGAAAAAGAAAAAGACAAAACGCATCCAGCGAATTCCCAACAGAGAGAGGGTTTGTGTGTGATAAACGCGTATTGAATCGCCTGGGGTAGGTTTATGACTAATAGTCCAGTCTCATACAGACTTCTCCGAACAGGGGACAGTCTTCTTTCTCCCTCCAAAATTCTCCCACAAATCTCTCGACTCACTGCAACGATAGTCTCGTGACCCTCTCGACTACAGTCTCTTTTCCCGACTCTGCTTTATTAGCAAAATCTCGAGTTAATATAGAAAAAGAACCAGCTGATCACAATTGACTCTCGGCCCGTCACAAAGCTACCACGAGTGCCAAAAACTATCCCTTGACATGTAAACCGATTCTCCAATTATTTACCTTATCTCAATCACGAGTTCTTCTCGGTTCACCAAAATTATACTTTGGGATGTCTAAACATTGATTCAATCTTTTAATCAAGACAAACACTGTTAAACAAAACCAAGTATCTCACCCATCCCCATTGTTTACTAGTGACCCAGGTTTAAAACATTGCCTCCTGCCGTGAGATCGTGTTTCTCATTGGTAAATACACATCTTAACCCAAATTGTACTTTGATATAAAAACACCGTTTCCATTTCCAGTCAATAAAAGTTATATTCGCGTGTGCGCGTTCATGTGTGTGTGTGTGTATACCTCTCTCTGTTACATTCATTTCATTTTATCTTTTGGAAATAATAATGGTTTAATGATACAAATCTTACTAATTAACCCATAGCTGGGTGAGAAGAGGTGGGTTCATACCTTTCCCAGGTTATTTACGCATAAAACGAATCATTCGTGATATGGAATGCAACACTCGAAAATGATAATTTTTATTTGTTTTCTGTGAAATAAAGCTTGTACTTGATCGATAGATCTATCCTCGGACACATTTCTGCTATTTTAAAAAGATTATATTTTAAGGGAATTTATAATAGTACGTATTGCAGCTATGATTCATTGGAAAGTGTTAGTATTTTTTTTCTAGAAAATAAAGTTAATATTTAATCTGTAAACCTATTCTGAGACACATTTAAAAAGATTATATTTTTAAGGAATTTATAGTAGCACATATTTTAAGCTATGATCGATCTGAAAATGTTGTTTGTTTTCTACAAATTAAAGCTTATATTTAACGGCAAACTGGAAAACATTTGGGAAATTTTAAAAAGATTATGTTTTAAAGGAATTTATAGTAGTATATATTCTAAGCTATAATTGATCTAGTTGTCGTTTGTTTTCTATGAAATAAAGCTTATATTTAATCGGAAAATCTAATTCAGGACACATTTCTAAGATTTGTTGCAGGAGTTACATTCTTTTTCATTTTCTATTTCTTCAAATCACTTTTGTTAGTCCATATCCCACTGTAATGAGGCTGACCATGATTTTGGCATAAAAAATGCTGATCTGATCAAAAGAGAAATCAGTTCACTACGACGAAAAAGTCTAGAGTGGGTTTTGATGGCAACGTCATCCATAATAAAATTGCGCGCTGGCTCTTGCGAAATTTCACCATCATCCTGGCAGAACTTCTATTAACACAGTGTAGGGTATCTAATAACAAAATTTATGGAAAGAAAATAAAAAAGAATCTAAATGAAATCGACAAGATTTAAATAAAAAAGAACAAAATTTAAACGTTAAAAAATTCCCAGGATCCCTCACTCGTGCTCATGCGCGTAGTAGCACAAATATAACAAATTTAGTCTGATGAAGTCCTAAAGGATAAAAAGCGGTACAAGAAAACTTTTTCCACTTTGGATTACATTTTTCGCCAACATATAAATATGTAAAAGTTCTGATAGAGTATATCTGTAGAAAGAAAAAATGAATAAAGACAAAAGGAAAACTTATCTTAGCCGGCACGTTTCGTCCTTCGTGGGACTTTATCAAGGCATTTGCATTGATAAAGTCTCCACCCCTCCCCATATATATATATATATATATATATATATATATATATATATATATATATGCTGAAGTTATCAGACTGGTAGGGTCGATCCCAGAATGTGGCACCTTTGGAAAGTGCCTGAAAAACATATGAGGGGTTGACCCAAGCAGTGTTAGTAAAATTGGGTAGACAAAACCCTTGAGGGCCGTCGATAGCTAGCTCGAAGTCACGTCATCGTGGCCGAGGGCTTGAGCGTGCTGGCCTTGTTTAAATTGTTGATCACGCTAGATAACACGTTCTTTCCCAGAGATTGTAACTAAGATATGCTCAGCATAGGAGCAGAATAAACCACAGGTGACCTCTGTGGGTGTTGAACAAACACAAATGCTCCTGAGCAAGCATTTGGAATAGGGATTGGCTAGCCACCCTAGTAGACATGTATCCTCGAATACAAATGGCCAGATATATATATATATATATATATATATATATATATATGGGTAAAAAATCCGTGGGCACATTATCCAAGTAGATCCTATTAATTTAAAATATTTAAACTGATTCACAAAAGTGAGCGCAATATAATTTTTATTATAGTGCATATAAGTGAATTACAATTAATGGGATTCAAACAATTTACCTCATACAGATGATCATTTCGTCCATGGCGTCCATGGGAAAGTAGTTTTCCCTGAAATTATTAACGCAAATACATTTACTAAACTTTTTTTAGTAAATGTATTTGCATTGATAAGTCCGTGAAAAATCTACTTTCCCATGTACAAAATGATCATCTGTATGAGGTAATTGTTTGGATCTCATTAATTGTAATTCACATACACACACATGTTATGTTGGATATATATATATATATATATATATATATATATATATATATATATAATGTTTATAAGAAATATCAGAATAAAGTATATAAGATGGAATTCGTGGAAAGCAATTGTATGTTTATTTTCTTTACTTGTTAACGTTTCGTTGTGTACGAACATTTTCAGAAGAGAAAATGCGTTACAATGACAACACTTCTTAAAAACACTGTGGTTAATTTGAAAAAAATTATAATTAACAATAATTTAAAAAAAATAAATATCCGTGAACGACTCAATACATCGGAAATATGAAAAAAAAAATTAAAAAAGTAAATATACTGATTTGATAAAAGGAAATTAAATAAATAAAAAAAAATCATGGCTCGACAAATAAAGCGCCTTTATTCAAAGAAAATAACGAATATTTATAATTAAAAATATAACACACACACAAACACACGCATACACACACACACGTACGTTCGTTTCAATCAGACGAGTGACAAGGTACGACGATTAATTTTTTTATTTGATTGTTCTTGTGTTCTTTATTTTTTTAATATAAAAATATGTTCGAATTTTCTGTATGTCCGAGCGCTTTCAATTATTTATTTTTTTTAGCCATTATCAAGAATGATTTTTATTTTTATTTTTAACTGAATGTATGGATTGTTTTATGTGTGTATTTCGAGTCATAGGAATGTTTTGTATTTTACAAACACGGTCAGCGAGTCAGTGGCCGTGTTCATAGTTGATGTTAATGAGTGTTTGCTTTTTCTCTTTTATTATTAATCCTTCCATTATTTTTAATCACGTAGAATGAGGTCATTATAGTTGTATTTTTTAAGAGTATGTTGTGGATGGAGTTTGGTAGGTTTCCATGTGTGTCTAAATGAGTCCTGATTGAGCCATGATTAGAGAGATATAACGTGAATCTTCTTGATAGTCATGTAGTGGTATGCCCAATATAATTATTAATCTTGTTTGATCAGGTACACAGTTCCTTAAGGGACATGTGACTTAAAAAGAAAAAGATAACGATATTTCATTTAAAATTTTGAAGATTAAAATTGACTGGAAACCAAAAGGCCGGAGGAGAATTTTACAATCAAGAAGTGCAAGATAAGAAACTGTTAGCATAGAAATTACGATTACATCTTAGTCATTTCAACTTTAAAATGATGATACCTAGTAACTAACTAACTTAGTACTGCGCTTAAATTCAAGGTACCAAAGGGGAAAGCTCATCAGAACAATTGGCATGAAAATATTTACAGAAAAGGTAGAGAAGAAGCTACGTTACGGCGGTCGGAAATTAAGCGAGATGCCAGGTGAGAACCGATAACATTACACATTTTGCATCGGATTTTATCAAGAATCTCTAAATACATAGCAAAAGCACCAGAAATTATGTGATAGCAATATTCAATACAATCTATATTCTACTAGTTTCTTTTCTCGCACTTCGTACATGTGGAACTCCCATTTGGTTTCTCAACGACGTTTTTCAAAAATTAAAATGCAACGTCAATTCACACCTGTCTTCCTGAATCTTGTTCTTTTATTGTCCTTTCTCCTCACTAAAATTCTTTCATTCTCTTCCACTCTATGCAACCCCCTCGGGTCTTAGTAGCATTACCGGCTTGCTTGGGATGAAATGATTTAAAAAATAAATAAATAAATATATTTTTGAACCCGAAAAAATGAATGTAATTAATGGATGACAATAGACACTATTACCAGAAACGTCATTTTGAATAGGTACATGTATTTTAATCTATATTCTCGTATATTTACAAGCAGTGAAATTAGCATCTACCAGCCTACATCATTGAAAATCGTATTAAAGGTAATGTACTCCTTGGGAGGAATAAGACAGCAAGCGTTAATTTCACTGTTTGTTAAAAAGTCCCAGTGAAAGATAAAGATTATATATATATATATATATATATATATATATATATATATATATATATATATATATATGGAATAATGTAAAAAATCAGTGACAAAGTCGAAAAATATTTTCGTGTGACGCGTTTCGTATGTTAGGACTTCATCAGTCTAAGTTTATGTTTACGTTGATGTGACTACATATGCATTTGAAGGGAAGGCGGGGGATTAAATTTAAACATTTAAATTAATTTTTTTATTATTAAATATATGTTTTGGTATAATGTATAGAAACTAAATGTAAATTTGCAGTGCTTTATACTTAAAGACATACTTTAAAAGAATTAATTTAGAAGTTTAAAATTCTCACTTTCGTGCGATGAAGTTCTAAAGAACTAAACGCGTCACACAAAAATGTATTTTTACAATTTTGCTAATATATATATATATATATATATATATAAACGACAATCATTTTGTGTCAATTAATTTAGATTATTGACTTTTGCAAATTATTAATAATCCTTCTCAAACAAGGAGGAAATTCCGTCAGAAATTGACCGAAGTTCATTTCGGAACAAAAATACAGGAAAGCTTTCAACTTAAGTCATCATCAGGGCAAGTAGAGACAAGTAGTACATTTCGTAGAACTAGTGAGTGTTGTAGCGTAGACAAAGAACGTTGTGACGTAAGCAAAGTGTAACATTTTTTTGAATCATATACATTTGAGGATGTGGGCTTCAAATCAAAGGGCGGTAACTCCCCATAAATAAACTATTTCAAATAGCTCTAAGATCATTTTAGGTGGCGAGAAAATCTATTCTAAACTTATAGCATGGGAACCGAAATTAATTTCAAACGTATTACGCTAAAAAATGCCTAAGATATAAACATTAAAATATATAAATAATAAAATAAGCTATAAAAACATATTAATTATGTATAATAACCTTGTCTAGTAAGGCGGATAGATAATCTCTGTTACAAATGCCTGTTGAGGCAAATTTGTTTTCGTTCAACACCTATGAGCGGACAATTGTCAGAGTTTCTTGGAGAATCTAGTGGGATCAACAGTCTGGACAAGAGCATTACTCTCATATCTTCGGATTCCAAATTTCACTCAAGCAGTTTATCAGGCACTTTCCAGACCAATAACAGCAAGGTCACCTTCCTCAAACCCGGGTCTCATGCTCGTAAAGCGAACCTTCTGACAACTCGGCCACATATGACCATTTGAGCTACTTAGGCTAATATAATAATCTCGTATAATAGGAATTGAAGATTAATAAGAATTGAAACACGTACTAACATTCTCACTACACATCAAATATTTCCCGATACATACGATTTTTCCACAATAATAAAAACAATCATGACCATAAAATCTTATCCCTAATACCGTCCATTTAATCCGGGAGCTAACACGTGAAATTTATATATTATCAGCCACCACACGCCCAACTAGAAATTTAATATGCACACACACACACACACACTTTCTCATTTCTACGCACTATCTGCTTCAGGAATTAGACACACACATACAGGCATACTTTCTCATTTCTACGGACTACCAGCTTCAGGAATTAGACACATACACACACAGAGAGAGACACACACACTTATTTGCGCATTTTCTAATTTTTATGCATTACCAGCTTCAGGAATTAGACATACACACACGCATACACACACACACACACAAAAGCACACGCACTCACGAACACACACACACACAGATAAGGACAGAGAGTGAGTGAGAAAAAAGACACTCACAGATAAAAACGCCCACTAGTATTCACGCACACAAGCTAACGCCACAAACTGTAAACACACAAGCTCTATCTGAGCAATTTATCTTTACAGTGAGGTTCACCTTCTACAAGGCCCGAAAGCCACTCGAGTGTAGCTTACAAAATAAGAGACACAGTTTATGCTGATAGGTCAGTGAAATAACTGTTAATCTTAGACTTGAAAAAATTAAGATTGTAGTGATCGGGAAAACATCCACTTGGGAGTCGGTTTCAGCGAACAGAGGTTCACAGGAAGAAGCTGCTCAAGTAGAATATACATCTCACCGATGGAATACAGAGGAAATAAAAACACACAACAAGCACAGAATTTGAAAAACTGAAATATTCTATCTTATAATTAATTTCGCAAAGATTTCATAAGAAGCCAAAGTAAAACGAAACGTGATCAATTTATAAATGTTTTGTACCTTATTTTATCATTCGCTTGGATTTAATCCATATTTTTCAATTATATATATATATATATATATATATATATATATATGTGTGTGTGTGTGTGTGTGTGCGTGTTAAATTCGACTAACATATTCTGTCCGTTTAGTTGTCAATCATTTCTCCATACTAACAACATTCAATGTTTGATGATTGTAGAAGAAACGATCTTTAGATCCAACGAGCCTTAGATCAACTCCCACACAAAGGTCTCGCCGATCGAGCAAAGCCGAATAGTGCCTTTAAGCGTAAATTTCTTCGAAACATTAATATCTGCTCAAATAAACGAATAAACAGAGCGTTTACTCATATATGGGTATCCACTAAAAATGATGCTGTCAGATTAATAAATAAAAAAATCCATTACTTTTTTAGAAATTGCTTTGTTTACGTTAGGATACGAAACTGAGCAGATATGAATGTTTCGAGAATCTTTGAAGTAATTTGTGTTTAAAGGCTGTATTCGCCTTTCCTCAATTGGCGAGGCCCTTTGATGATTGCGTAAATAATCAATAGAACTTGGAAAAAATAAACAGAATAAAATCATGAACTTAAGAATCTATCCACAATTTGGATTTACAACAATTTATTTGAAAAGAAAAATACAATAAAAAAATAAAGTCAGATATTGTCAGTTGCATTTAATAAAACTTGTTAAGACGAATTTTTGTTGCTTATATATATATATATATATATATATATATGTGTGTGTGTGTGTGTGTGTGTGTGTGTGTGTGTGTGTGTGTCTGTGTGTGTGTGTGTGTGTGTGTGTCTGTGTGTGTGTGTGTGTGTGTGTGTGTTGAGTGTAATACAAAATAAAAATTGCTGAATTTTGTATTGTTCAAAAAAAAAAACAATATAAATCCAGTTTGTCTGAAAAAGCTATTTTCAGACAAACTGGGTTATATATTAATATTTTTTTTTTGTTTTAGTATTTCAATTAGGTTCCTCGACTAGTTTCATCCAGCATAGCCATTATCAGGAGAGAAAAAATCCGTTTGTTAGTAGCAGAAGAGAATGACTGTTTTTGAATGACTGTTTTTGAACAGTCCTTGTGTTGGTCAAACGGCCTCTTTCAAGTTGTTTCAAGATGGAGTATTGGGGATTTCTGACTTTAAGAATACCCTCCTTGGTCATTTTTGACAGTTTTATTGGTTACTGGGAACGTTATGTGTGTGTTGAGTGTATGTTCACTTTTATTTCTTTGGAAGTATGCATGATATGTGTTTGTGTATATATTAGCATGAGTGTGTGTATGAGACCTCAACACCTCTGTAATCATGTCTGTCTTGTGGGGGTGAGAAATGTGGGTAGGGCTTGATTTATGGGGTTATATATTAATTTTATCTATGGTGTTAAATTTGTGCTTAAGCACATCTGGACGAAGTATTTTGAGGCGCAAAATCCATTTGTCTTCATGTTCTTCTAATATAGACAGATACTGAAGCTACCCAAGACTTTGCAAAGGTAGATCACACTGGGATCGCCTCCCCAGGCCGACAACACAAAGTCGTCACCTTCCTGATTAATCGAACCCGGGTCTCATAATTGGAAAGCAAACGTTCTAACTACTCGGTCTTGTGCCCATATCGTAACCGAATGCTTGAGCGTAATGGCTTGTTCAGGCTGTTGATCACGCCACACAATGCGCTCTCTCCCAGAAACTGTAACTAAGGTCCGCTTAGCATAGTATAAACCACTGATCGGTTCTGTGGATGTTGAACAAACACAAATGTGCCAGAGCAGGCGTCTGCAACAAGGATTGGCTAGCCATCCTAGTAGAGAGGCATAGTAGATACCAGCGGCCAGCCACCATATATCTATATATAATGCCCCCACCCCAATATCAGTATATATCTATATCTCATTCACGGCGCTAAAGGTACCCAGGGGTTTTATCCCCACGCCACCTGTACTTTTTGCTGAAATTGAGAACAAAACTAACAATGTCATCTTGGCCTCAATCTCTGACAATGCTACTGATCTGAACTGTGTCTAAAAGAAATTACTGGCAATAATTTTCAAATTATTTCGAAGCATTTTCCAAAGTTTTTATATAAGTCTTATATGCGGAAAAAATTCTATAGATCTCATTCTAGAAAATAAAATAAAAACAAAGAGAAAATTAAAATATGATTAAAAATTTAAAATATATTAACAAAATAAAATAAATGAAAAATAATTAGTTATTTGTAATCAAAATAAGAAGTGTTTCTTTTAGGTCAATAGATCTAAATATATTCATTTTATGAAAGAATCATATAAAAATATCAGGAATATTTAAAACCTTTATCACTCTGTAGGTGACTATTTTCGCCAAGCAAAATGTTAGTCCTACCAATGCAAGTTGAATTTGAATTTCTTGTTTGTGTAGTCACATCCTTCTATGGCAACACCTAAAAAATCTTGACTGAAATTGAGAGACAGATTACTACAATTTCAAATATATAGAACTAATATATAAAAACCTATATTTTGAGGGGATTCCATATACAGTAAAAGCAGAAGATTTATTTAAAGATATGTCGAATGTTAAATGTTAAAACTTAATTTAGCCGTCCCCAATTTTGAATTTCTAGGCACACTTCTTTTGTATGTGCCATGTCCCCCCTACAAGGCGTAGAAAAGAAAGAATGAGTATCACAGATTAAGTAGATATGCATAATTTAAAAAAAAAATGACAGGACATCAGACATGCTCATCAGCAGAATGCATGCAATCAATAGACAGGTCACTGATATAAGAGAAAAAAGAAATACTTCAGAGCTGGAGCGGATACATCGGAGAAATCTTCCACGACAAAAGAGAACAACCGAAAATCTCCAATACACAGAAATAAAAAAAGGACCATAAATATTGAATTATGGAGTGGAATCAGAAATAGCTACATTGAACAGAAACAAAGCTGCAGGGCCAGACGGAATTGTGATAGAGATGCTAGCAGCCTTAGATGATTTCGGTATTGACAAGATTTGAGACATCATAAATGAAATATACAATAGTGGTGATATACCGGAGGACCTAAGTAGATTGATTTTCATAGCACTGCCTAAGAAGCCAGGTGTAAACGAATGTGAACTCCATTTAACAATCAGCCTACTGTACCATATAACAAAACTTATCATCCGAATATTGATAAATAGAGCGTGCAATCAGACGGAAAATAGAAGTCGAAAAATGTGGGTTCCTTAAAGACACTGGAACAAGGAATGCTATATTTATGCTTCAGATTGATATCAGAAAGAGCACTGCAAATGCAAAAGCATATATACCTATGTTTTATAGATTATGCAAAAGCGTTTGATAAAGTACGCCACAATGATCTGCTAGAACTTCTAGGTAATCTTGACATATTCGGGAAGGATATTAGAATAATCCAGAAGCTATACTGGCAGCAAACTGCCTATATACGGATAGGAAATAATTCCAGTAAATAAAAAGGGGTGTAAGATAATGATGTGTCTTCCCGCCATACCTCTTCAATCTAATCCAGCGAGACCATTCTGAGAGAATTAGAAGTCCCACCAGGATTCATTATTAGTGGCCACAATCTTAACAACACAACATTATAAAGATGACGCAGTGTTGATAGCAGACACAGAAAAGAAACTATGAAAACTCTTACTGAATGGGTTGCACACGGAACTTAATCAACCTATGCAGCGAGGCGATTCTGAGAGAATTAGAAGTCCTACCAGGATTCATTATTGGCGGCCACTATCTTAACAAGATAAGATATGCAGATGACATAGTGTTGATAGTAGACGTAGAAAGGAAATTACAAGAACTCCTACTGAATGGGTTGCACATGGGACATAACCAACCTATGCAATGAGGCGATTCAAAGAGAATTAGTAGTGCTACCAGGATTCATTATTGGTGGCCACAATCTTAACAATATAATATTTGCAGATGATACATTGTTGATAGCCAACACAGGAAAGAAATTACAAGAACTATTACAGACGGTAGGTGAAGGGAAGGGAGGAGAAAGGAGTAAACATCAATTACGAGAAGACTGAATGCATAGTTGTGAGCAAAAGGAATAACATAACATGCAAATAACAAACCGGATATATCGAAATCAAAGAGGTGATATAATTTAGATATCTGAGAAGCGCATTAACAGAGGATGGAAAGTGTGACACCGAAATCCGAAGGTGCATTGGGATAGCCAAAGATTCCTTCTTCTAAAAGTTGGGCAAATTATTAAGAAACAGAAAAATATTGTTAGAAACAAAGAAACGAGTACTGAACATTTATGTAATATCAGTCCTCCTGTATGGCAGTGAATACTGACAATCCCCTCATGACGATGAAGAAGAGAAATGTAGTTCTATAGAAGGATGCTGAGGATACCATGGGCCGAACATGTGAGCAAAGACGAAGTTTTAGAGGAAAATGGAAACAAAAAGGAAACTTATACTTAACATCAGGAAGAGACGGTTAAAATTACTAAGGCACTTAAAGAGGAAAGAAGGCTTGGAAAATTTGATACTCACATGACAGATTGAAGGCAAGAGGGACAGAGGAAAACAACGCATAATATACTTAAGGAGCTTGAGTAAATAGATGGCGGAACAGAGTTTAGAAGAAGCAACAAAAACAAAAAAATTATTAAGAGCTACAAAGGACAAGACACTGTACATAAAGAAAAAGGGAGTATTAAGTGCCTAGGTTTATCAAGGTTATTTGCGATATTTTCGTTTTTGTTTTTATAGATTTTGCAAGCTTTGCGATTTTGTTATCTATAAAATAATTAAGATATTGGAAAAGTTTTAAAGTGTTTTCAGTATATTCTTTACTTCATATAGATATTAAAAGGCAGCGATTTCTAAATGGTCATAAGAAGAAATCTATAAATATTCCGGATTTTATTTTTTGTGGTAGCATAAGTTTATGAGATCATTTTTGTTGGTGGATTTCCGACAGAAGCTGAATTTTAGATCTAAAGATCATTGCGGTTTAACATAATATCAAGAAACGATAATGTTTGATTTGTTTCTGTTTCAAAATAAATTTAGTAAAATATTCAATGTTGCTTATTTACAATATCAGGCAAGGCAAAACTTTTTTGCACGGATATATTAAAGAATCATCGATATATCTGAGATGTGTTAATTATTTAGGTAAAATATTTTGGAGAGGTTTTGCTTCTAGAAATTCTAAAAAAAAAGACATTTTAACACATATGTTCATCTATAATGATCTAATGTCATAACTAGCCATGAATTTATCATTAATATTTACGTCTTTTAATATGTTGACAAGATCGCCGGAATTTTTAATATGTGAAATGCTAATTTTCCAAGGGAACATGGTTATAATTTGACTATAGTTATATTAATATTTTTTTTCGACAGCGTGACTTACGTATACTAGACAGCGCATTTGAGTGTCTTAATAAAGTAATATGTGATCTCTGGAAGGGGACGTAGATTCGAACTCTTCTGTAGTCCACATAGCATTTGTTAATTTTCTCGAATGTGCACACCGGTAAACGTAATTCAATTTTTTGAAAAAAAATAAAAAAAAAAAAAAAAAAAAAAAAAACAGTACACGTGTACCCACTAAAATAATGTTTAGAGTAATAAGAAATTCTCTCAGATTAAAAATAATATCCATTAATTTCTTAGAAATTGCAATGCAGGGATAAACACGCACACACGCACAAACACACACACACACACACATATATGTATGTATGTATGAGTAAAATATACTGAGATAAAAGTGTCATTTAAACATTTTCTACTGAATGAAACAAACCAAATAATGTCTATTAAGCCATTGGGTATTTTTGCTGGTTTCGAATTAAGCGCCTAAACGGAAACGGAACAAGTACTTTTATATAGTTCGATACCAGCAGAAAATATCCAATGGTTTAATATATATATATATATATATATATATCATGATATTTATATATCATGAGCACATATGTTGATTTCTATGTCCACATTATTTATATATACAACAGTTTCATCTCTTCCTTTATATATATATATATATATTCGTGTGTGTGTGTGTACATGCTTGCTTTTTTCCATCAATTATTGCTCATTAGGATTGTACGAATATGACGAATATACCCTATTTCCCCAATTATATTTCTTACACGCTTATTGATCTTCATTGATACAAATTTGGGGCATTCTTCATGATCCAATCGAGATGGACGTACACATCAGCATAGGCCTCGGGGGCGTCAATTTTTCGAGTGCATTGCGGCTGTCCGTAACTCGTTACCCCAACAACATTCCAATGGCCATATTCATTCAGACATTGCAAAGGTCCTCCGCTGTCACCCTGCGAATAGACAAACCATTTGTAAAAATATGATTTCTGATAAAACATAATACATAAAAAATACGAACATTCTATAGAATATTTATATTGCGAACATTATCCAAATTTTCGATAAAAAGCAACAAAATTTATGAAAGTAAATACAAGTGAAAAATTAATAATTATAGTTGGCAATACATCATCTAATAAAAATATGCCATAAACTTGGTCCTTTCTGCAATCACCAGTCTTTTCTTTGGCCTCATGTTTCCCTTAATAACCTGACTTATTTCTTCGAAAGTCATTTCTTCTAGTTCTCGAGGGTAAACCATTGTAGCAACCTTCATAATCGCTTCACAACCAGCGGTAGCCATGAACAAGTCGGTGATTTCACTTTCCCCTCCTCTGTTTTTGTTGTCTTTTCAACTTTTTTACATCTAGCATTAGCAGCAAAGCAACGAATCCACGTGTCTACGTACTCTGGGTCTTCAAGGACCAAAGAGTATCCTATCGGCGACGCCATTGTTATGTCGTGTATCCCTTAAGTTCTTATTCCACTTCCGTTCTCGTTGGTGTCCATTTATGAGCTACCTGCTCATATGCAAATTATACTAATTTGCATATCACTACAAAAGATAATAATAATAGTTGACAATTTTCATCTAATAAAAAGGGATTTAATTAAATACTAATTAAAAACTAGTAATAATTTTTGACAATGCTTCATTTAATGATAATGAAGACAAAATTAAATATTAGACAACAATAATAATGTTTAATAATGCAGTGTAATGTAAATGACGATGAAAGTAAATATTGCTCATAATTTATTTTTCGTATTCTTATCATACATTACTAATATACCACTACAAATATTATTCGTTTTTTTTTTCAATTTGCTAAAATCTGAATTCGCAATATGTATCGTAAAACTTTTCGGTCATAGTTCAACATTTATCGCTATGATTAGCAATATGAACGAATATGTGATTTTATGTGATTAATCATCTCAGAAAAATATGATACAAGTTTCTGTTTTTTTATTAAAAATATATCAAGCTCTCTTGAAATTAAATTTAGAACTTTCAATATCCCTTTAATTCTTTCTAATACACTGATGTTTCAAAAGTCATGATTTAGTGCCTCGTATAATTTATGACGCCCACTAGTCTGATAAATTGCAGCCACTGTAATGTAGCATTTGCTTCAAAAGTTGTCGGAAGACCTCTGGAGAGTGGTTGAGTCATGATATGACGATAATTGTCCACAATTCCCTGATATCTATAAGTGAAGGATCTAATGTGCAAAAAGGGCCCTTTATTGGTCTCATGTTGAGTGAACGTCATGGCCCACACGCACTTCTTGCCTGTTGAACTTTCTCATGGCTTCTTGCTTCCCCGTCAACCTCGATTTTTCAAAAATTTAAATGCAACGTCAATGACCATCTTCTGTCTTCCTGAATTCTTTCTTTTATTGTCCTTTCTCCTCTTGATTTCTTCCACTCGCAATAACCCTTTGTAATTTAGGGAGTTTACGCCTTGCTTTGGGTGTTTGTGTGGGAGTGGGGGAGAATATAGATCTTCAGAATTCTCCTCAATCCAATTCTGGGCAACTTGGACGCGATAAGACAGTGTATTATCCTAGTGAAATAACCCGTCAATGTAAGGCTACATAACGCCTATGAATAGGTGCAAATAATCAGGGAATGGCGTGTTTAGGCTGATCAGCTTGCTCAACCCACGTGAACACACCCACTAACATTTCAGAACCATTACCAGACTGTACGGTTCTATTCTTGACAAATAAGTTCCATACCCTCTTTGTTTTTCACCACACTTGAATCCTACCATCAGCTCGAACCGTGTCTCATCCGAGCTCATACCTGTCTTCCAGAGTTCAAATAGCGATGTCTCGAGTCTAGGTGAGGCAATGAGTCCGGTGTCTTAGAATCAAAAACATTTAACAAACTTGCTGAATATGTGTCTAGCACCTGTTGAATGTAGATGTGACTTATGCAGCTGTCACATCTGTTACAACAAATAATTCTAACCAGATACCTCTGGTCTTGATAATTTATTAAGGACCTGTGATCGGCCACTGCTTTGTCTATCATAACAGCTTTCGACAATTTTTTCCAGTACGCATGTGAATATCAAGGGACAGCAGATATCCTCTCAACTTCACAAATGGAATGCACCATTAGGATGACATTCACTATCATGTCCTGTTTGAAAATTCACATTGTTTTAACATGAGCAGCCTATCAAATATTCATATTATAGTGATATCGGCCTGCTTATTTCCACGGCGTCAATGTCCGTCGACACTATCTTCCAATATCTTTGTATACTGTCACCACATTACTTTTGGAACATTAGTGGACTAACAGTGTAAGATGGAAATCCACATGTACCTGTGAAGAGTTTCCAACAAGTTTTATTTCAAATATTCTAAAAGGTGTAAAAAACATTAATAATAATAACGATTAAAAGGTTTGTCTATTCTGTCTCATTCGAAGGCAAAAAATTTGCATAGTGACTAAAATGAATAACATCAAAGCTCGGATGTTATATAACAAATATATACACATTAAAGGCTAATTATACTTACGCTTGATTACAGAGAGACGGATGGTAGGATTATATAAATTGACTAATGCATTAAGGGAAGATCATATTAAGCCTTCAAGAAGAGGTTTTGGTTTAGGACCGAGCATATTGTTGAATGTTTAACAAATGCTCAGCTATTGTTTAGCCAGATGTTTTAACGCAACTAACCATGTCCTACCAGCGATGCCTTTGTAATTAGACTCTTAGGAAATTTTAAAATCATTTCACCCCCAAGCAAAGCAACAATGCCGCAAGGGATTACTTAGAGAAACAACAATAAAAGAACATGATTCAGGACGACTAAAGATGGCGATTTGCGTTACATTTAACTTTTTGAAGATTGTAGATGGCAAGGAAGCAAGAAATCGAACGGAAATTCTACAGCTGAGAAAAGAAACTATTAGAACATAAGGTTGCATCTATCTAGTTCAAGAGTAAAATGGTGAAACCTAGTTGTCAATTTAGTAGCACGTTTAAAGTTCACTCTGATTTTCACGTTAAAGTAGTAGAATCAATTTCTACTAACTACCACTCTGTAATTAGAAGGATTGTCTGTTAGACTTAAGTATAATTAGCCGATGCTATTTTCATGTTTATTATTTAACATTCAGTTTTTGGTGTTGTTCGTTTTAGTCGTCAAATTTCTTGTCCTCGATTGAGCTCTGATGAGAGAGGATTGATAAACCGGTTAAGCTATTTGTTTGTTTGTTTCTGCTTTTCGAGTTTGTCACTTTACGTTAATGTAAACATTTTGATACTTCTTTTTTTTATTAATCTTTCCGGGATTTTTTAATTTATTTTTTTTATATGTTCGTTTTAATCGCTATTATTAAGTTTCATTTTACTTACGAAACATGCTGGCTGGTATGGTTCCGGGTGGTTGGCGCAAAGTGCTACATTTTCGGCGTTGGCATAGTAACTTTTGCAAATCTCACTAGTGAGAATACGGACTTTTGCTTCTTTCAGATAATTATTATACACTTCTGAAATAAATACAGAAAGCACAAGATTTAAGATATTTGCGATTCTGCACTCACTCCGATGGTGGAAAGAGTTTTTTTTTTTTTTTTTTTTTATTGATCTTCTTCTATGTACCGTGGCCTTTCAAGACGTGGGTGATCAAGGCTGTCAAAAACTTCTTAGCCTTTATACCTTTTATTGATGTCTATCTTTTACTAGTTTCCCGATTTCTATTCTGCCATCTATTTACACAAGCTCATTAGGCCGGTTGCTGGTTGTTTCTCTCCTGTCTTCAGTCATGTTAGTATAAAATTCTCGAAGACCCTTTTCTACCTTATACTCGTTACTTGGAACCACATTTTTATTGCCTCAAACTTCTTCATCTTTGAGGAAATTGTTCAGAATTCACTATCATATAGCAGTTCATCACACTCACAACAATTATGCTTGCGGCCATATTACGTTGAAACACCGGTTCACGTATGATAACTGAACCGGGTCAATACCTAGATGGATGACCGCTCGGGAATATCAGATACTGTAACCTTGGATATGTGGGTGGAGTAATGGATAATGGCTCGGAATGAGAAATCGGAGAGCAGAGTTCGAATTTCAGTCGGGTTCAGTGAATTCACTTACGTGCAAACACCTTTAGGAAAGATATGAATCTAGCTCTATATCATTGTATCAGAAAATTATCTCAAAAAATTCTTATAATCCAAAAATATGTTTCGACATTAAATAACATTAAAAAGGTTGATAAGCCGTAAAAAAAAAAACAAATAAATAAAGATAACGTTTTAATTCTAACGAAAGGTTTTCATACTTCTTTTTAGTTTTCATCTTTCGCTACTCCAGTGTACTTTCGGATTTCGGTGTCATACTTTCTATCATCTGTTAAAATATCTTCGAGATATTTAAATTTTCGTATTGCTTATATTTTAAATTTCCTGTTCATAGCTCAAACAAAAAATGAAAAGAAATATACAAATTCTTGACGGGCCGTATTAAGCATATATTAACGAAGTGAGGAAGTGAGGGAGAGAGAGAAGACATGAGCGAGTTAGATGTAATTTAATATTTCTATTCTTTCATACTTAAACTTATTTGAGGAGGTCCAGACATTGACACATTTAAACGGTTAACTTAACAGAAGTTATATATTGATATCGAAGGGCTAGAGGAGAAAAAACAGATAAAAAGGAAAAGAGAGAAGGAAGTCATGAGAGAAGGTGTCACTAATTTTCTTTGGAAAAAAAAACAGGCTCGAAAAAGACACTGTTATTGTGTTTTACTTTAAAAGTGTTATTTTGGGGGTTCATAAAGATTATGTTTGATATAAATTTGAATGTCTAAACTGTCTACAAAGAATTTAATTTGATGTTTGTTAGTGATTTAAATTTTTTTAAAATGTCTTGGATTTTCTATGAAATAGTCGATTAGAAAAATATTCACAGAAAGTACATTAAAAGAATAAAATTTTATTTTAAAATATAAGTTTACTTCTAGTAATTTTTTTTATTTTTTAAAAAAAAATTATTATTGATTATTAGTTGACATCTCTATCCGTTTGAATTTTGTTCATGAATTTAACTCGTGACTGTTTCTAGATAGGTAATCTCTTTTACTTAAAGTTTAGTTAAGTTAATATGGGGTAATATTTGAAGGTAATATTAAAGATCTTGCTCTGTCATATACTGTATACACACCCACGCAAATCCCACATATACATACGTTCCTTTAAAGTTAAGTCTGATGATCCGCAGTCCTTTAAAAGGGCTGTGGTGAAATAAGTTATTACATGGAACCTTAAAATGGTCTGTTTTTATTATATATATATATATATATATATATCCAAGTATAGGAATGGTGTTTACGGAATAAATTCCAATAACCAAGAAAATAGTATTGTTAAAAGAGTAGAGCAAATATAATTTATTTGAAAATTATAACATAAATATGCCATTAGAACTCATTCTAACTAATTTTTTGAATTCTCATATACTTGTATTTTGATCGATATTTTCAGCTTATGCAACAACGTTTCTTCTATCGAGGAGTGTTTGGTCGATTTGGACCTTTTAAAACTCTTTATTCTACGTTCAACACTATCATTTGATAAGACACCAGAAGTGTTGAAACAAAATGGCTATTTTTGTAGTGATTTTATAATATATTTATGTTATAATTTTCGAATAATTTATTATATATATATATATATATATATATATATATATATATATATATATATATTCACACTGTTATTAAAAAAGAAGGTTTAAAGTTTATTATTTTAAGGTTGTTCAACTTATGCACTCATGATGAGCATCATGTGTTGCGCGACAAACATTGAAACGGTAGTCAATTTCATGCCCCACCCGAATCAATTGACATAAATTATAACAATTTAAATTCATTCAAAATCTGAAAAAAAAATCCATGTCCTGGGTAAGACGATAAACTACGTCCAACAGCAAGGCATCTGATCAAGAGGTTTTGAGGAGCGTGGGACCACCTCTTAATTGCTGGTGTCCACCCTAGGTCCACCCTGACCGGGGTGATAGTACCTGCTAGGGTCCCAGCTATGGGCAAATAGTTAACCCCCAAACTGGGGTCAAAACACTATGAAAGTGTAAAAATAGGTTTTAATACCAGCAATACATTTTTGAAGGAAATATTAATACCAGCAATACATTTTTGAGGAAAAAATATTACCAGCAATAAAAATGTTGTCGGCATTAAATAACCCATTGAGGTTGATATGCCGTAAACCAAACCAAACTAGTAATGTGTTGAATGTGTTTCTGTCTCTTGGAATTTGCTTTATTAAATTTTCGAAATCTCTTTCTTTTTACCAACGCTGTATATATAAAAACGTGCGTGTCTGTCTGTGTGTGTGTGCGTATGTGTATGTGTAATGGGAGTTTTTCACCTGGGGGACGTTCCATCTATAAGAAGACAATTTCATACCTCCGATACAGTGCGACTATATATCAATAAACAGAAAACCTTGGGGAAAAAAGCCAGATGAAAAATCTGGACCATGAGTACCAAATTTCATTCTAGCAATTTCGGCGAGGATGCCGGTGACAAGCAGTATTAACCCTTTTCGTTTCCTTGGACCACATCGGTGACATGGAGAAGAGGCTATTTACTAGGCATGGACAAATGTAGCTCTCCATAAAAATATATCTGTATAGGCTTGCACGAAGTTGAGAACATTCCAATATCAACTCCTCTGCTACCACCATTGGCTGAATATTCAGGTGCAGATCCTAGAAAGCGACGCACCCCATACATGGTGTAAAGTAAATAATAATAATAATAATAATAATTTTATAAAATAAAAATAAAAATTTAAACAATGTTAACCTACCATTTTCGTCAACTCCCCAGCCAGTCGTAAAGCACTGGGAATTTGGAACAGCCGGGTGAGACGGCAGACACGCGATTTGGACGAAGTTATTGAGTTTAACTTCAGATGATAATTCCAACAACGCGACGTCGTGCTTGTAAAATGTGAAATCAAATCCAGGATGTGAGATAATTTTCTTAACATTGTACGACTGACCGGACTTTCTGTTTATGGATCCCACTTTTACTGTGTAAAAAAAGGATTTCTTGCTGAAAGAAAAGAAGTAAGAAGTGTAACAAAACATTTTTAAATATATAATTAAGGGAGAGGAGATAGGAGCCGCTAAGTTATCTACAAGCAGACTGAAAGGAATATGAAGCAAGAGACGCAAAATATAACTATGCAGGATCGGTCTAGGAAACTCTACAAGAATTGCTGATGGCTGCCGTTGATAGATCGTTGTGAAGGAGATTAAATATGGCTTCTGCGTTCGGATCCCCGCCTACGATAACAAAAGTCAAGGGGGGGATGATGATGATGATGATGATGATGAAATAAGGGAACGAACGTAAAAGTTGGGGTCTAAATGCAATTTACAAAGTTCCTACCGTTTTTATCATGAGGGAAGAATTTCTTTGTTCTCATCCATAAAATGGGAGTTTATATTGTAGATATAAGTAATTTTTACACGGATATTATAAGATGACATCATTTTTTATTGCTATAAACATTATTTTTAGTGTGTACACGTTTTTTTTTCCTTTAATAAATTCAACACAAGCCAAGTGATAAAGCCACTAAAACTCAAATGGATACTGGGGTGAAACAGATTAAAAAGACTTTATAAGGAAGCGTAAACCCAATCTTAAATAGGAAACAAGGGATAAACCTCTACTCCTGGTAAAAAGACAGGGGAGGAGTGTGAACCTGGTGACAGGTGAACCTATCTACTCTTTTGAGGAGAAAAATAATAGGTAAATATAATTCCAGAGTTCAAATACAAGTTTTTAGTTGAGGTAGACTTTAAAAGGAACCAGAAACACAATGTTAAACAGGAAACAAGAGATAAACCACTACTTTTGTTCAAAAGACCATGGAGGAGTTTGAACTGGGGCCAGGCAAACCTATCTACTCCAATTGATTTTGAGTTGATGCCCCCTTTATTTTAAATAATTAAATTTTAACCAGATTAGAGATCCAATGGTTCTAACTAAAGAAAAATTTATACCATAGCCGGTTAGATCAGTTATGGTTGGCTGGCAACCAATCTAGAGGAAGGAAAACTCTGAATTCAAAATAGGTTTAGCATGGCTACTAGCAACTCCATCCGGTGAAAACCTATTGCTATGGAGACCAGGGCAACAAAGCAGATTAATCTTTCGATTTTGTCCAGAATCAAATGTACCCGCACGAACGGTAGATGTCTAATGGTGCAAGGGAGATTCGGGTGAAAAAAAAAGTAAACCAACATTTTTTCTCACATAGAAATGATCAAATGTAACCCTTTCACATTTTGCATCTAATGGGATCCAATAATTGAAGATATCCCAAAACTGATACATTTTTAGAACCTATCTTCTAAAAGATTACATGGGACTACAATTTTTCACAAGTTGACTATTTTAGAAATGAAATGTGCCAATTCTATTGTATTTTGGCATCCTAAATTCAAAAGTATCATTCAAATTAGATGATTGGCTCTAGATTTAGAGATATTTTGTCTGTTATATTACAGGAGTACAGTGGATGTCTCCAAGAAAAACAATGTTACTTTGTTAAATCTACTTTGATTCTCTGTTCTGTGTAGGCTATCGGAGTAACAGACAAACATATCAAGATGACAATATATCTGTTTACTTAATGAAATACAACCGGAACACACTATTCAAAAGTATATACGTACATAGTTATTCAATAACCACATGTCTCTTCTTATTTTGTCTTTTGTAAACTACAGAAGGATCATCTCTGGTCACAGTTCAACAATAATCAGCTAGCATTGATGGACTCCATCTGGCCCGATACTTTTACAACATTGCTGAAATGTCTTTCACTATGCTCGTCACTTACAGCTCTTTTTCGGGGAAAAACCAAGATGTGAGTCTAAGAAGTGGATATTCAACTACAGCTAAGATATCTGTATGTATTGTGATATTTTCACACTACAATAGGAAAGACGCTCATCAGATTAAAAAATGAAAGAGCAGTTACAAGTAATGGCAATCTGATCTACAAAATTATTTACCTGCACAACAGGTTATGTGGGCATGACTACAAGATCATTGAAAGAACGACTGGATGAACATTGAAGACTTCGTGATAAAGTAATTTCAAATGAAAACAAAAATTGGAAAAAACTTCAGCGATTGCACTACATGACATTACAGGTCACAGAATTGACTTCGGCCATCCGGAAATAAAATTGACGAACCAAAAGCATTTCAATCAAAGAAGAGTAACTGAACAAATGCTAATAGCAAATACAAAAAAAAATGCCTGCATTAGGATAGATGCAGCACAACTCCATCCTGTCTGAACCTTTCTGCTTCAAAGAAAAATATATGTCGAAAAATGGCAGTTTGTAAAGTAAAAAACAAAATTTCTTACTTGCTCTTACTATGTAAATATCATCAAATCCGCTTTTTCCCCCTTGATTTGAATTCTTAAGCGTTTCTAGTTTCTTTGCACTGTTTTACGCAAATTAAGGAGTGACGAAGATTAGCAACTGCTAGTCGAAATATTTCCATAAAGTAAATCATTCGTTGGAACTACAAGTTTTTCTTTTAATTTATTATGCCGTTAGGCGGTCTTCCACAAGATTTCTGTTATTGTCTGATCTTTCATTGTCCAGAAAGTTGGTTGTCATTGAGTTGGAAGATTTCCATGAATTTTGTTTTCTTTTTCCCGTAGTGTTCTGTCAAAATTTTCAGCCAAAAATGTTTACGAATCTGGGGACCAATAAATATGTCTTCCTTTATCTTTGCTTCACTTATCCCGGGAAATTTATTCTGCACATACTTGAATTCTGACTTTGTTTGGTCCATCACCTTCACAAAATTTTTCATAAGGTCAAGCTTGATATGAAGAGGCGGCAACAAAATTTGCTTTGAGTCAACCAGTGGTGAAAGCTAAACATTTTCCCTCTCAGGTTTCAGTGATTGTCTTTGTGGCCAGTTTCTCCTGATGTGATGAGAACATCTGTATTGGTTGTCCTATTCACAAAGAAAACAACAGTATTTGGTGTATCCACTTTGCAGTCTTCGCAAGAGAGCAACAAGTTTCAAATCTCTGAAAAGTTACCTGCCGTGTTGATCACAGTTGATATATCAGAGTTGTTTTTTCATATTGTCATAAGTTTATTTCATATGAACTCCATAACCAACTGGGAGTGAAAAAATATCAGCATTGTGTAACAAGACAGATTTAAAGGAATCAATGACCAATCTCCATTCCTCTGGATTATAACTGATGTTAAGTGATTTCATAAGACCACTGATATCATTGCAGTGCACCAAATTACCTTCCATGAAGGAGAATGGGACTAGATCCTTGTTACGATCACAGAAAATGGTAAATCTGTACATCACCAGCTAACATTCTACAGCTGGAACCTAACAGTTCTGCTTTCCTCTTAGGAAGTTTCAAATCTTTGACTAATTTCTTTAGGTCACTTTGTGTTATGAGGTGTGTTTCCTACATGGTTGTTGGACAATGATCTTGGTCATATGAAGTTTGATGGTTCAAGCTCTGAAGTCTCATTGTCTTCATTATTTGACAATTCACACTATTCCTGTACTTCTGGTACAGATATGTCTTCATGATGGAGGACAGGGCACAAAGCTGATGGAATGTTGGGATACTGCACTGTCCGTTTTTTTTTTTTTTTTTTTGACAGTCTCTTAGCAACTGGAGGCTCCATGCAGAAGCTGCAATCACTGGTATGATCAATTGACTCTCTCCAAATCATGCACACTGAAAAAGGCATATATTTCTTCTTCCTGGTTAGCCATTGCACAGGTATTATAGCATATATACGATTCCCACTTGGTCTCCAATTTTGCACCTGAAATATTAATTGTAAGCTTTTCTCACAACAGATGTTATATTTCACTTTTGAAATGCAAAAGTCAATTCGTCACACACATAGCAGAAGTTACCAGCTTTGTTCAGACATTTTCGAAACATTTTTCACAGGTCAGTTAAATGTGAAAACGTGAGGTGGAAAGGGGAATAATAATTAGTTTATTAGGAGAATAATTATATTTAATAAGATTATTAGGAGAATAATAATTAATCTGTCAAGGACAACAATTTTGATGAAATGTTCATATAACACTAGTACCGTATCTAGAGCCAATCAACAAGTTTAGATATCATTTTTATTTCCAGTGCCCCAAAATTAGCTAAGATTGGCTATTTTTGTTTTTGAAAATTTCATGTTATTATTATTCAGACGAACTCGCTCGGACATTCATGCGTCTATAACGCCAACCATCACGGTCGGGAGGTCAATAGGGTAGCATTCTGTGTTATAACATATTTGGTCAATGTAGGTGATTGCGTCACGGGTCCATGTCAGTTGATCATTCGCAAGTTCTTTTTTACATGCCAGCAGTGTCTTGCAAAGCGCAGTCTGAGTTCACGTATTATTGTACAAATATCAGGAGTGGGTCCATTTAGTTGTGATTTAGGTGGATGTTGTCTCCATCAGATGTTAAATAGAGCTCTGAGTATTCTAGTGTGGCTTCCATCAAACTTAGACTCAATGGTTTTAGTTAATTTTTTTTTAGAATTTTTGCTCAGCTAACTACATTTCCGTCGGACCGCTTGATGTTCCGTGATTGTGGAAATCGGGATTTTCGGAGCATGTTAATGACGGGGTGATCTGTTCTAAAATGTTTCTTGAAGTATTAGGGCAGATGGAAAACCTTTTTCGAAGAATGAGCCACATGAGATACAGTACATCATAAGGCGGGACGCAACACTGATTTATTAAAGATACCGCAGTCTTTTCCTCAACACAAGCGTCTACTTAATAAATGGGGAAAAGTTTGTTTTTTATTCTTTGGGAAAAAGATTCCTGATATAATTAAACAAACTGAAGCTTTGATAAAATATTATCACTTATGACAGCGTGATTAACAAACATTACTGCGTGTGAATTATTTCTAATTTATTCATATGAGTAGACAAACATTTTGTAAAAGAAGAATAATTGTCATTTACGTTTCCTGTTTCTGGAGCAAAATATGTTTACACGTACGATCTTCCTTAGTGAAAATCGCCAATAGTTTAAAATACTGACAACGTTACATTCAACGAAAACATACAATCTTCAAGAAACATTGTACTTAATCATTTTTTATGCATTTGATTATGCATGAGAATATGTGAGTGAACAAGTGAGAACAAAAAGAAACAAATATTTTAATAAACGATATTTTCCTCATGAATTTAGGCGCGCCATTCAGAAATCCAATCGAGTCGCATGTAGCCCGGGGGTCGCTGTTTGCCCATGACTGTACTAGGGTCATGGGAGAAGATGCAATAAAATTTTTCCTTTGGGGTATGAAAATTTTATGGAATATTGTGACAGATTCTAGGCTACGTAATTTTCTTTGGTCCATTCCAACTCTTTACCGGAAATCGGTGTATATAAAATTCCGTATCTTCTTATGCTCGTAGAAGAATGTTCCCTTTCCTTGATTTTTGTAATACTGCAAAAAGTAAGTTTTCTATCAATTATACTCATAGGAAAAAACATACTTACCTAACGCAATGCGCAGCTGTTAAGACGTATCTTTGACTTATTAATGTACCACCGCAGATGAAGTTTAAGTTTCGAATAAGGGCCACTTGCCATGGCCACTCACCGGGTAGCGAAAAGATGCCGTACCTGATGGTTGGTTCAAATGTTGACCACAAAGCACGTTGGCCACAATCTGCAATTACATAAGATAACTGTAATCGTCGTTTAGAATAACAAAAACATTAATAAATCTGCCATGCATAACAGTAAATTCACACTGTTAGCGGAGCGGCTATGTTTGCACTGTAACAGCAGCAAGAAAACTGGCTCGACCAACCTCAAACTTGACCAATATAATACCAAATATAAGCACGCACGAACAGAAGGCAGTGTAATAAACCTAAAAATATATTATGGCGAATGTGGTAAATGATAATTTTTGATATACCCTTGAATTTTACAATTCAATTTGTATTCCATTTTCAAACAAACATTCTAATATGTAATTTTGATAGCATCAATATTTTTCCTATACTGATTCTAACACGCATGCGCACATATTAGTAAGTGTATGCAAGAGAGACACGTGCAATATTTACAGAATGGAAAGCTTGTGGCCCTTGACAGTAGAATCATAAATCGACAGAAAGAGAAGACCACATTTAAATAAGGAATTAGAATGAGATACTTGCTTTTTAAGTTACACACCAAATTCAACAACTTGCAAGACCTGAAAGAAATGAAAAAGAAAAATGTAACTCTCTATTGATACGATTATTTTTTTCAAATTTCATTCTTATAAAAAAAGTGAATGATTGAGGTAAAAACAGAACGCAAATTAAGGCCCTCTTTCAGAATATGTGAAACATCAACGACTTGTTTAAATCAATTCCTACTCCCTAAATATGAACTATAACTCAAACATACGTATATAGTGTTCTGTGTAAATGTTTTACACTTGCCATCACTTAAACGATACACGGTTATCTGAAATAAACTTAAATTGCTGTATTCCCCAGAACGCCGGAGAGTAGCAAATTTTATCTTAGTGTTTTGCCTGTACACGGAAAAACTGCGCCCCGAAGATGACAATTTTAAATTGTTGAAAGTACTTGGCTTGTCAGTTCCATCTGGCCACAACTCGAATATAAGGATCGTATCATTCAAGAAATTTATAGTAAGTTAATGTCTCATTAACTCTTGTTAGCGAAGTGATTTCGTCATTAATCACATTAACATTGGTAATTAATTCTTTGTATAAATTACTTCTTTAACAAAATCTGTTTGTGGATGACAATATATATATTTCGGTTGCGCTCTCTGGTGAGGAAGTGTGAGTTTGTAAACAGTGACTATTACTGCTAATAATGCAAGACTCTTCGGTAAAGCGAATAGAGTTCTCTTAGTCACTTTGTGTTTAAATAAATACACTTAAATTCGCCTTCATCCCTGCCGTGCACGAACGGCTTAGGGGTAGAATATCCGACTGACGCCAATTAGCCGGGTTTTGATCCAAGCTAGTAACTACCGGACGTCTAGCCACACTGATGGGCTGTGATATAGCGAAACAGTCTGTCTGTGAATGACAATATATATATATATATATAATGCAAATTGAGTGTGGGTGGTAATAAAACAGTGTTCAGTGTAAATGAACAGAGTTAAAAGTTATATTAATAAATATACATTTTGTTCCTCACCTCTTCTTGAGTTTCAGGTAAATGTCAGGTACGGATTAAAAACATTATAATGAATAATATTAAAAATATCGTGAAGTTTTAAAAAAATTTTAATTTAAGAACAGTTTAAACTATTCTTAACGTTAAGTGTGCAAATAAAGGTAAACTATGGAGGATGCTAAGTGATGTAATTAAATGCCTAGTAAAAGAAAGCGAGTAAATGTTACCGTTGTTGAATTTTATTTTATTTTTTTATTTTTATTTATTATGTATTTATTATTTTATTTTATTTTAATTTGATTAAATATTTATATATGTATTTATTTAAAATAATATGAGGTCTTAAGTTAACATTTTTCTTTGATTTTTATGATCACGTATGTTGGATTGGGATTTCGTTCGTTTTGTTTTACGGCATATCAGCCTCAATGGGTTATTTAATGCCGACAAAATTTTGATTGTTGGTAAAATAAATTTTTTAAATATCTATTTCTGGTAATATTCTTTCTGTCAAAAAATCTATTTTTGGTAAGTTTTTTTTTTCTACAAAAAATCTATTTCTGATAATATTTTTTCTTCAAATATGTATAACTGCTAATATTTTTTTCAAAAATGTATTGCTGGTAACAATTTTTTACAAAGTATTTCTAGTATTAAAACCTATTTTTACATTTTCATAGTGTTTTGACCCCAGTTTGGGGGTTAACTATTTTCCCATAACTGGGACCCTAACAGGTGCTACCACCCCGCTCACGGTGGCCCTGGAAACACCAGCAATTAAGAGGTGGTTCCACGCTCCTCAAAACCTCCTGATCAGAGGCCTTGCTATTGGACGTAGTTTATCGTCTTACCCAGGACGCGGATGTAGTTTATCGTCGTAACCAGGACGGGAAATATATCGTTTAAGAAAGGAAATATTTGAAAGCAATCATTTAACATTTTGGGGAGAATTGATAGCTACACTCTCAAGAACATTCCATCTAAATTATTTACTCTTTTAATAAGTGTGCCTTTCTTGAGTCCGAATATAATTTAGAACCCATTATTCTGTAAAACTAATTAATTAAATAATAAATTATTACGCATGAAATCTTTTTGTGTTCATAAATACCTTTTGTTTTTCAAATTTTTGCAAATTTCGCCAGTAAAAAACAATTGTGAAAGTTAACGTTTTGGGAAGAATTGATTGCTGCACTCTTAAGAACTTTCCATCCAAGTATGTTATATTCTTTTTTAATGAGTGTATTTTTCTTGAGATCAAAGTTGTGGTCGAACCTATTTCTATGCATAACTAATGCTTTTGTTAAACTGTTATACAGGAAGTCCTTTTTTTTTTCCTCAATATATTGCAAAGGACAGTTGTGACAGTTTATTTTTATAGAAACCAGCTTCAGAAATATTATTGCTATAAACATTTTTGTTTCTGGTCATATCCGTAATAATCTGACATTGTTAAAAGTGAATAACTTGTTTTGAATAGTGGATATGAGAGTTCATAGGTAATATTATATACTTTTTCTTTATCTAGTTTATGATTATTGTTGTTATTAATATCATTACCCTTTTTGTTGTATATTTAGCATGACTTTCTCTTAGCGTTCTGAATGAAATAATGAGGATATTGTATGATTTCTATAGAGATTTCTTCTTCAGGTAAATACTGAGGTCTGTAAACGCTTAGTGATATTAAATAAAATTCATTAATGATTCCAGATTTTATTCTGCTGCAGTGGTGAGAAAATAAAACTTAACAACTCACTTTCTTTCATTAGGCATCAAATTACATCATTTAGCATACTCCGTAGTTTATTTTTACTTATCCAGTTAACCTTAAAGATATTTTAGAGCGTTCTTAAATTTGCAAAATTTTGTCATTATTAATGTCATTATCTGTTTTATAGTTTCAGATATTGTATGTCTTTATAAAATCCCTTAGCAGACAATACGCGTCAGTAAAAAAAAATTCCCTTTTGTGTTTATTCATACTGTCTTTTTACAGATATATTTTTTATTTATATCTGAATTTTTACGCATTAAATATATATATATATATATATATATATATATATATATATATATATTCTGTCGCACACATTTATATATATATATATATATATATATATATATATATATATTCTGTCGCACACATTTTTATATATATATATATATATATTCTGTCACCTTATATCAATCTAAAAACTATCTCTAATTCTTTTTGTAACTAGAGATGTGATCTGATGAACCAGGTAAATATATTTTCTGTGGAAATAAATTATAGTCATAGAACCTAAAGGTTGTCTCTTTCTTAATTATTTAATTAATTTCCACACACACACACACACATAGATATATATATATATATATATATATATATATATATATATAATATATTTTCTTTTTAAAATCATTTCACCCGAAGCAAGGCAATGAAACCGCCAAGACGCAAGAGAGAGGGGTACTGAATGTGAGAACACGAGAAAAATAAAATAGGAAATACCTCTTAAGCGGAGAGAACAATAAAAGAACAGGAATTAAGTAGACAGAAGATAACGATCGACATTGGATTTAAATCTTTGAACATCAAAGTTGGCTGGAAAGCAAGAACGTGAAAAAGTCTGATAAGTTAGAAGTGCGAGAGAAGAAACTATTAGCATATAAACGTAAGGTTACATTTATCCATTACATCTTTAAAATTATGAGACCGAGCTACCAATCTAATACTGCACTTAAATTCATAAAGTCTAGGTACCATAGATATCATGAAAATATTCATAGGAAAGGCAAAGGGAAGTTATATTACGGTGGTAAGAAAGTGAAAATTATACACACATATACACAAACACACACACATATATATATATATATAAGTTTGTATATATATATATATATATGCACACACACACACACACACACATATATATATATATATATATATATAAAGATAGATAGAGAGCGAGAGAGAGAGAGATAAAACCGCTAAACGAAAGAGAATGAGAAGAAACCGAAACCCCCAATACTAAACAGAAAATAAGGTATAAACCACTACTCCTGTTCCTAAAAGCGGGGAGGAGCGTGAACCGGACGATAAGCGAAACTATGTACTCCCATTGAAGAATACAAAATAACAAGATAAATGGTAAATAAATTCTGAAAACGTTGAAAATACAAAGTTGAAGTAGACTTTAGAGGCAACTAACGTCAGAGAAAAGTGTATTAATTTACTTACGGAACGGCATTTGGATGAAATCCCGTTAGGATTCCTACTGTACTGTTTGAAGAGACATTAAATTGAATCCCTGGTCCAGTTTGGGAAGAAGGAAGAACTGTACCATTTCTAGAAAGAAGAAAAAAACTAAACAGAATATTAAAAGAAAAATGCCACTGCAAAATAAGGAAATTTCAAATTGCATCTTCTCTTCTCTGTACAGCTTAATACTACATGAGAATATATATATATATGTGTAATGCGATTGGTAAATTGTCACAATTTTATATTTTTAGTTTCGCACATGAGCTTTAATTGTTTTTGATTTTATCAACTGCACAGTATAGCCGGGTCAGTTGGGCACTGTCTGTGAGAAAAAGAGCACTATCTCGCAATTCACTCCGTCAGAAATTCGGAAACGGTATGCTGTACTGCTTGGCATTCGCGCCGGAACCTCCAATAGGAACATTTCGGAATGTTTGGGTTTAAATCTAAGGAAAATCCAGAGGATTCGGAAAGGGTTGGATGAGTTTAATGGTGATTACGAAGGTACGGCAGCTCGGAAAACTCATTCTGATCGTTCCGATAAGAAAAGAACTCCTGGATTTGTTGGTGAGAGCCTCAGACTCAACACGTAGGAGACAGTGCTGCCTTGAATCAAAAGGGTGACTGCCGGAAGAACCCAGTCATGGCTGTCAGTCAATTACTTCGACCACATAACCGCTTACACCTGGCCATATAACTCCCCAGACTGCAACTCCCTTGATTCTTATGCATGGGGCGAAGTTGAGCAAGAAACCAACAAAACTCCTTGTAATACCAAAGATGAACAGAAGGCAATGATTATGGCCGCATTCACCAACTTACACAAGGAGACAGTCCAGAAGAGTTGAAGGAGATCCCGAAATCTCCTGGAGGCTGTGGTTGAAGTCAATGGCAATTTTATTGAATCAATTTACTCTTTAGTAATTCAAGACAGGTTTGTGCAATTTTGGTTAATATATATCTGTTAAAATGAAATAAAACCATAGCGAAGAGATCATCCGAACAATTACTATGAAAGCATTTGTAAAAAAGACACAGGGAAACAATTTTAAGACGATAGGGTAGTGACGCCATGTCAGAACCAATGATATTGAAATTGTATATAACTATAAGCATTGGAAACCGGTTAGTCACTTTTTCTTATGTTTTTGTTTATTGCTTGCATTTATTTTAAATTTTAATTATAATAATTTTTTTTAAATCTTAAAATTCTACATTAGTTTAATCTCGTTAGGGGATATTGTTATTAAGTGAAAACTATATTTACTAATCAAAAATTGAAAATCATAATGCAAATCATTTTTTACCAAGTTTTCTAAAATAATTTGTATTTTTTTATGTATATAAATTATTATGTAACGTGCCCATTTTTAAAGTATAGTCGACCACACACGACATTACCAAGAGCGACAACTATAGTAAATTTAAAATCAACATTTCTAAAATTAGATTACGGAGAATATTTTCCATCATTTTAATGTTTACTGAGTATTTGAAAATTATATATAAAAAAGGCGCTCATGTCATTTTCTTAAATTATGTTTTACAGATAAAGTCTCCGTAGAACAACAATCATTATGTCATGACCTGTCATCCTATCGTCAATTACGTAAAACATGGCGATGTCGGTTAAAAACACAGCTACTGTTTTGTTTTTAAAATGCATTTCTGTGTTATTTTAAACTTAAAGTAAATAATATTTTTAAAAAGTAGATTAATTATACTTTAAATCAACTAATATTCTTCAAATAAAGTTTCAGAAAAGTATATTTATTTTTGGAAAATTTTTTAATACAGAGAATTGCAATGAAAGACGACTAAAAAGGGCGTTAAACGGCTATTCAAGAAAAAAATCGATTCCAGTCAATATAATTTCTGTTTGAAATACAACAGAGTATTTTGCTTACTGGAAATAGAAATTTAGCCCTTTAGCTTTTGATTAAAGTCAAAATGAAAGCATCAAGAAAAAATATTTTTAAACCTTATGTATCGTGAATTAAATTAATCTCAAACTTAATACTAAATAATAATTACATTGTAAAAATATAAAGATTTAACAATATTTACTCACTAAAAATACATCACTTAGCATCTTCCATAGCTTACCTCGACTTTCAGTCAGCGTAAAGTTCTTCAATTTTAAAAATTAAAAAAATAACAACATTGTTATTCTTCGGTTTGTAAATACTTATTGCAAAGTAAATCCTTACTTTATAAAGTCCATCAGAGGATGTAACACGTTTTCCACTTGTTATATATATATATATATAATGAGAATATAGGTATATATATATATAATGAGAATATAGGTATATATATATATATATATATAATGAGAATAATATATATATATATATATATATATATATATATATAATGAGAATATATATATATATATATATATATATATATATATATATAATGAGAATATATAATATATATATATATATATATAATGAGAATATAGGTATATATATATATATATATATATAATGAGAATATAGGTATATATATATATATAATGAGAATATAGGTATATATATATATATATAATGAGAATATAGGTATATATATATATAATGAGAATATAGGTATATATATATATAATGAGAATATAGGTATATATATATATATATAATGAGAATATAGGTATATATATATATATAATGAGAATATAGGTATATATATATATATAATGAGAATATAGGTATATATATATATATAATGAGAATATAGGTATATATATATATATATATATATATATAATGAGAATATAGGTATATATATATATAATGAGAATATAGGTATATATATATATATATATATATATATAATGAGAATATAGGTATATATATATAATGAGAATATATATATATATATATATAAATGAGAATACAGGTATATTGAAGAATATATCAAGAGAACTATACTGGGCGGATCTTAGTTACAGTTTATGTAAGAGAGTGCATAATCTGTACACTCGAGCCCTTGATTACGATGTGTTAGCAGAATCATTGACAGGTTGTTGGTCTAATCCATTTTCTGCTGGGATTCGCCTCCCGACGCCATATCCTTTACCACCTCTCTCAAACGGGATAAGAATCTATCCTACCAATTTTTTTTTTTTTTTGTACACATCCTTGATTTTTAAAAAGCTGTTCCGCGATTGCAGAACTGGATGTGTCGGCACACACGTTTCCCTTTGAAAAGGAGAGCAATGGTGCTATCTCGTTCTCAGATCGTATGGCACAGAGGCAAAGGTATAACTTTATTAGATCTGCGTACCGAAAAAACACGTTTACTAGATGATGTACTCTAGGTGCTTCCAAAATCATCTAGGCTGGGATGTGCGGGTGGTGTAATAGATAATGGTTCGGAATTGTTAAGTTAAGTATTTTTAGGTCTGAGTTTTTAAAAATATTTTCCCAATTATTATATTAAAATGTAGAAATTGAAGGAAGGATCAGTTTATTACTAAATAACTATAGAAAATCGATCCCCATTTTTATGTCCAGTATTACACGTTTATATATTAATACGGGTCAACAATAGTAGTTTCAATGAATGATTGATTGATTTGACGGCCTATGGCCACATCACGTTAAACACCGAAGTTAAGCAACGTCGAGTCTGGTTAGTATCTAGATAGGTGACCCCCAGGTGCTGTAAACTTGGATGTGTGGGTGATATAATGGATAAAAGTTCGGAATTGAAAATCGGAGAGCCGAGTTCCAATTCCTGTTGGATTCGTTATATCCACTTACATGCAGATACATTTAAGAAAGGTATAAATCCACTTCTTCTTCCTCCAGCTATGAGTTAATTAGTAAGACTAAACTGTTATTATCTCCAAAACTATTATTATCTCAAGAACTAATTCTTACAATCTAAGAGTATTTTCTGGCTTTAAATAACCTGCAAAGGGTTGATAAGCCGTAAAAACGAATCAATCAATCAAAATTATGTACACTTTCAACATGTGGTAAAAAATGAAACAAAACCCCTTGTTTTTTTTAGTTACCAGAAATCAGGGACTTGTCGGATGTCATTGAAATTTTCAGAATTTATTCATTAACAAATGAACTTTATATTAAATCTTTTCATATTTTAAAGTTTTTTAGAAGTATATTTTTCGAGTCAGTTATACACGTCCATTACTGATCTCGCATTTCGGATCAGTTATACACGCCTATTACTTATCTCACCTGTCCTGATAGTGTGTCGCCTTGACATGTTAGGACGGCTTGCGTACTTCAACGACCCACAGAGCTATGTGGGCGGGGGCTTTGGTTCTCAGTATGTCCAACCAAGCTCAACAGGTCTGTGAGGTATGAGCCAGACGAAAGACACCCTGATCATCCAGGTTGGAGGTTGTGCAGTAGGCTAACAATCTACCCACTTAAAAACTTGCTTATTACAGAAACCGCAACCATATCTTCAAACAACGACATGGCCGAGAAAAAGTCCTCCAAAGTGGAGCGTATGATGCTTGCTGTTGAAATTCCCCGGGAAGACAGTGCGCCGACAACGTTTTCTGACGACTAAGTCAACAACCAGGATAGGGACCTGGGCGGCCTTATGTTCCCCAAGGAATCAAGATGCATAATATATTATATGCTTATCTCGCATTGCAGGTCAGTTATACACCCCTTTTACTTATCTTGCAGCAAATCTTTACTAGTTAGTTTTGGATAATCCTAATTATTACAATTTTATAAAGCTAAATCCCCGAAGCTGTCATATCATTTAAAAATAAATTTAATATCAAGTGGACGAGCTTAAATTCCAACCAAGTCTACTGAATTCATTTCACTTCAAATTACTCTCCCTGGGAAAAAATGGAATACAATTCGTCTCTCCCTTCAGTTACTGGGCAAAAATTCATATCTAAGGCTCCTCGCTTAGCGTCACCGGCGAAACTATTTCTACTGACGACAGAAGCGACGTGAACTGGTCCCAGAGTGTTTCAAAGTTATTCGGGTGGATAGATTTGAGAGAGAGAGAGAGAGAGAGAGAGAGAGAGAGAGAGCAGTCCATCTCAGAAAGAAAAAATTGATTTGTATTTGTTTATTATGGCCATTCTGCTAAGTCATAATTACAATAATATATCAATATTTTTCAGGTTCTCTGGCGGACACACACACACAAACTTTCAGCTTTATATATTAGGTAATTTAAAATTTAAAAATAATAAATATGCTTACCCTCTGCCTAGTGCTTTACAGAGAACATTGGCTATTTGCTGGTTATTGATATTATTTTCACATAAAGCTTCATACTTGCCGTTTTGCATCAACAACACACCAGTTATATTTTGTTTAACTACAAAGCAATACAATATAAGTAGAATACAGGAAAGCAACATATTAAAAAAAATTATTTCAAATTATGCAATAAAACATTATTTAGAGCTGAACAGTTAATGAGAAACGGTGAAGTTTTACGGAGGTCATATTGAACTCTTGTTTTTGATTTCTATGTATGTCGATAATGTTATAAATTATGATAAATATCTTTTGAATTGTAATGATGAAATAAATATTTCTGTTATATTATTTTGATAGAAAACAAATAAATCTCTGGTCTGAAACTCTACTCAGATTGAAACTTGCATGTTCACACTGAAAGCTTCCGATTACAAATCTGTTTAAAATATTTTCCTATTTATTATGAGAATGTATGGAATAAAATCATTAACATTTCATTGATATTTTTTATCAGTATTGTCAACTATTATTATTCATTTTTGTTATTTGCTTTCATTTTCTATTAGCTGAAATATTGACAGACATTATTGCTAGTTTTTGACTAGTATTTACTTTCATCTTCATTTTTATTAGATGGAGGATTGTAAATTATTATTAATTTTTTACTAGTTTTTACTTCCATCTGAAGTTATTTTAGTTGAAGCATTGTCCACCATTATTACTAATTTTTGCCTAGTATTTTCTTTCATATATATTTTTATTTGATTAAGAATTGCCAACCATTTTTATTAAATTTTGAGTATTATTTACTTTCATCTTCATTTTTATTAGAAGAAGCATTGTAATACATTATTAATTTTTGCCTAGTATTTTCTTTCATATTCATTTTTATTAGATAAAGCATCGTCAAGCATTATTAATAATTTTTGACTAGTATTTACGTTCAATTTCGTATTTGCTTTTATCTCCATTTTTTTTAATGAAATGAAGGATTGTCAACCATTTTTATTAATCTTTGACTAGTATTTACTTTTATTTTCATTCTTTTATATCTCGACTGTTACTTAGGCCGTCTATCTACGGCAGTGAGTAAACAGCTCTGGATGAGAACTAACAGATAAGCTCAGTGAGCTTCGCTCCCACTTATTGTCTTTACTAGTCACCTTTAAACGTCGAATAAAATGTTACGAATATTGAACTATTGAAATTAAGAAATATATTTCACAATTAAATTTATCCGCATTCTTAATATGCATTATATGTATATATTTTTAATATGCATTATATATTGTTATAGCTCACACATTAACACATGTTGGAGTGAAGTCTAATATTGATCATCACATATTTTCTTTTGTGTGTGTGTGCCGAAGACAAATAACGTCTGGAATAGTCATGCCGGTAGGAATTTTTATTTTTGACGGTGAGAACCCTGTTCACCTAAATTTCTTTGCTTAATAACAGATTCACAGAGTATGTTTTAGTGTATAACAACTGTTATACGCTAAAAGCATGCTCCGTAGCAAGTAACTTTTGTATCAAAGACAAGTGCCACCTGGAATTGTCATACCCGAGAAGATTTTCAACTTTTAAAATAAGCTCTATGGTTCAAATAAACGTTCCGAGTTTCTATGCAAGTTTAATAAGCGTGTAACAAAATAATTATTTGAAAAATAAGTATGCCATACAAAATAAGCACAGTGTCAGTTCATATATACGGTGTCCTCAAAGACTGACGTAATTTAAAATGTTAATATCTGAGTAACTACATGTCCAGGCAAACGAAGTTAAATAGGCTTCGTGTTGAACAATAAATGATTTAGTTATGAAATTTCGAACAAGATATACAAAGGGATGTAGATTTTATAAGCGATTTCACAAAGCTTCACAAATGTTCAATATGTGCACCACCTGTGATATGACACACGTCAAGTCAGTAGACCAGCTCCTACCAATCACGCTGTAGCATGTCTTGCGTAGCATTCTCCTGCGCCTCAGTGATTCTCTGCCTAAATTCCTCCAGGCTTGTAGGAAGAAACCTGTCCTTTGACATAGCTCCATAGAAGAAAATCGCAAGGTGTCAAGTCAGGTGAATGTGGTGGCCATTTCAACAGCACATTGATATTATCACTGGCACGCCCAATACATCTTCCTGGTAGATTCTCATTGAGATAAGTCTGCGCAGTCAACTTAATTTTTATACATTTTCTTAAAATTTGACATCATTTGATTGAGAATAGTTATTAGACTACAAAATGATATCAATTTGGGAGGGACACCTATATATATATATATATATATATATATGTGTGTGTGTGTGTGTGTGTGTGTGTGTGTGTTTCGTTATTCTGGATTTTTCTCAGAAATGATCTGGGTAAGAGCCAGTGTTAGTCATCCAGTTTTGATGAATTGTAACATTCCTTTATAACTATTACTAGTAACATGTAACCCAGTACTACCAGCCTCGTGGGTGGGTTATTTTCTTGACAACTAAACCGGTTCCCCCTCCGGGCTTTTCCGGTGTGGAACGTAGCTACACACCAAGCATGATTAAAACAAAGCATTTTAAAAGGCAGATGAAGCTTGTTGTAGGGTCAACAACCATCCAACACAATGGGATAGACAGGGCTCCATAGATATGGATGCAGAGATATTTTAATAAACATTGAACAAAATAGTCGTACTAAGATGAAAATTATTTGAGAATTAATAAGTGTGCTCTGTTAAATAAGCACCTTTGCCTTGTATTGAAAGAATTTAAACGTGCCGGCACTTGTATCTGGTACACAAGGATATCATTTTATTGATTGAAAAAATACAAAACAAAGATAGAAGGAAACTCACAACACTCATGTTCGTCTGAAGAGTCTTGGCAGTCCGGAACACCATTGCATCTTTGCATTAGTGGAATGCACTCTTTATTCCGGCATCTGAATTCACTTGTATTACAGTCTTCTGTTGATAAAAAGGAAGGCTCTTTTTAAAAATCGTTTTTAATGACAAAATGAAAAATATTCTATCTATCGCGTTTCTTTCTTAAAAAAAAGGACACCCTTACTAAAATAATGTCCTTATTAATGAAATTATATACACAAGAAATACCCGTGAAAATTTAACGCTTTTCCGATTTTAATTTTTTGAAGAATCCTAATTCTTAAGTTAATGATTAAATAATTTTTTGCGAGTTTCGCAACTATAAAATTCCCATGGTAATTCCCATGGTAATTCCCCTTTTGTATCGATAAATATTTGAGCTTAACAACTTTAACAAAAATATTACAATAACAACCATACACTGGAATGCAGGTCATTATTTAAAGAAGTAAGAGGGTACAAATGAAAAGATTCGAAATTAACAATTTTTTCATTTCAGTGAAGCAGACGTCAAACACATGTAAGATTTATCACAGCTTCTTTTTTCTTTCTTTCTTTCTGTCTTTCTTTCTCTTTCGTTCTTTCCTTCTCTCTTTCTGGCTTTCTTTGCCTAAAATTAACCCGTAATTTTGATATAACTTCCTTCCTTTTATCCTCGCAAACAGGAATGGTATATTGTTTACCGGAAATTTATCCATATGTTAATTAATGAACGAAAGCACAAACTGAATATGTGATATATGTGGGAGGGGAGGGTGAAAATATAAAGAAAATGTCGTTTGTAATCATACACAGAGGGGGACGCTGAATATGGAGGGAAGCTAAACTTTACATTTTCTTGCGTCCATTGTGTCTAGATGTACAGTTCGGACGACTTAATTTAGCATCCCAATATAACGTAGAATGTTTAAAATAAACAGCGATAAAAACTAAAGCAAGATTGTTAGTAAGCTGAATGGATTCGGCTAAGCTGTACGTCTGGACTCATTGAATACTAGAAATTTAAAATTTAAATTAACAGATTCTTTTTCGATGACTTTTAATGCATTAGGTCGAACAATTAACCTGAAAACTGCCGTGATGTACCAACCTGCTTCATATAAAACCTACTCTTTGTCAGGCTTTTACATTTATGGCCAGAAATTGCAACTTGTGGAAAAGGTTGTATGACAAATACTCTTGATGATGAAATATGCCTCCACATCAACAAGGCCGACAATACATTTGGAAAACGTAATGGATGTCTATAGAATGGAATTTCGATTGAGACGAAGTTGAAAGTTTATAATACTTATGTTTTGCCTTTGTTGCATGCATGTGATTGCTAGTTCACTTACCGGAGACACGTGAATAAGCAGGAGAGATTTCACCATTAGTGTCTCTACTGTATATAGAGCGACTAATGTATTTGAGTGACATTAATATTCTGGAACGCAGTCACTCTACCAGTATAGAGAGCACTGGTGCTTCATCATGTTGTGTTCCGTGTCGTCACTGGATCCCAACGCTACAGGATAAATGGTATTTATTTTTCTTACTCGTTTTTATTAGCGGAGAGGGATAGACGCGACAGTTTGGATTCTAAGAGGCAGCGGGAGGAATTACATGAAATGAATGCATGCCACTCGTTGGACTTCTTGTCCCTCCGAGTGTGCTCTTAATTTGTCTCTCGAACCTGGGCGTGTGAAGCGTATCGACGAGTCAAAATTATTCCGAACCTCTGTTGAATTTGCGCCATTTTGAACTTGTATAAAAAACCCAGACAAAGGCAATTCATCACTGTTAGAATACCACGCCCACGAGGTGTTCTTACCAATCGCTAAGCATTCTAACCCTGGCCTTCGCATTCTGGAACCTTCACCGGTTACGACTGAGTGGCGATAAGTTCAGGATGAAGGACGATGGGATCTATAAGGTGGATTAGCTAGAGGAAAAAAAACAGCACAAATTGTTATTGAGATTTAAAGACCGCAACAAGAACACACTGCAAATAGAAGACATCGCGCTAAATGATTAGGAAAACATAGTTTTACATCATTCATCCAGGAGGAAAGCGGCCACTTTGAGGTGTAATGGTTAGCAAGCTTGTCATACTAAAAAAAATACGACTGAGTAATGAGTTCCATCCACATTGGGTGTCACAAACTTTCGGGTTTTACCACATCTAAACTATGCTGAGAAAATCCCTATTCTGGAAGAAATCAATGTAAAAGGGATTTGAACAGAATCATGCTAAGCATGAAAAACTCAAGAGGGATATTTCTCAAAATGTTAATTTCCTTGAGAATGTTGCCATAGAATTTGATCTAAAGTGTAATGAATATGGTCACGTCTAAGTAGGCGAGGCCTCAAAAATCAGCAAACATGCCACACAGTGAACGTTCGCCATGAAAAACTGAAGAGAAATATTTGTAAGAGACTTGATGTTAAGCTCCCTTGAATGTCCCCAGAGAATCTGATCTAATGTTTAATAAATGTAGTCGTGTTTAAGTAGGGCAGGCCTAAGATTTATCAAAAATCAAATAGACTCACAAACAGGTGCACACGAGCTTCATTCACTAAAAGTTATAAGGCATTTTTATTAACAGCGAGTGCGGAAAAGTGCCTCAGTGGACGAAAACATCATATGAATGTTCACCAAAATATTACCGTAACATCTGCAAAAACGTCCAACGTTAACACATATGCGTAAGAGAATGTAAGACCCTAGCAGTACTGAAAAGCTATATCCACTCTGCTCATACTTGACGATTAATCAAGTGATGGTATTACTCGAAATCGAGTCACAGTTATCATATATATATATATATATATATATATATATATATATATATATATGTGTGTGTGTGTGTGTGTGTGTGTGTGTGTGTGTGTATATTATAAATTAATTGATTTTAAATATGTTTTTTCGCTACACAGTTCTAACTATGTTTCCTTTTTGAAACATGGTTAGAACTCTGTAGCGAAAAAAACCATATTTTAAATCAATTAATTTATAATATTTATGCTCTGTAAATTTACATTGAGCACTATTTTGTAAAAATAAAAATATCTATAAGAACACCGGATTATACATCTTACTGTTCTTTCTTACTTTGCGTGAAACGATTAAAAATTTAAACATACTGCAATTTTGTTCATCCGTTCCTCCCGGGCAATCATATTCACCGTCACATAGATTGTGTTTCCATATACACGCTGATGAATTGGTGTATGGTTTTCCATTCTCTCCCGGACATGGAACCTGATCTGACAAACAATCTGAAAGTATGAATATAAATAAAGTTCAACTTAAATAACAAAAGATCCTTTGTTGTTCACTGTAGCCTTTAATAAATTCGAAATAGTACAATACATGAATAGGCTTTTACGTATTTGATCAAATTTATTAGGAGTTGAGTACAAAAAATTTCAATCACAAAACCGGTTCTCAGCGTTGTATACAGTCTAGAGTTCAAAGCAAAGAATAATTCACTTATCAAATAACTCAGTGGTTTTATAATTGCGTGTACCTAGAACTAAATCATGTGATCATACAAAATACTGAACAAAATCATCAGCATCATTGCTAATATGACCGAGTGTGGCCGTAGGACCAGTGAGTAGCTGAGCACCTGGCTAGTTTCCTTCGTATCTCTTTGAATGATCTTCCAGCGGACGTCGTCATCTCATTTTTTCTTCTGACAACCTTTTGCTTAAGGTGGTACAATGTAGGTTTGTAGTGGAGAGGTTGCCGGCTCTTTTGATGTGCCCATACGATTTTAACTTCCTCTTCTTAGTGGTTACGTGGTCTTCCAACGGAACTGCTTATTGTCTTAATTATTAAAGTTATTGACAGCTTCTAGCTCAACTACTGCTCTCATATTTCGGAATATAAAACACGACCTTAATTTGAAAACAAAGTTTGACAAAAAAAAAAAAAACTCCAGTCATATTTGAAAAATTTTCCTTGAATAAAAATTCAATCCTATATTTTAATACTAGTATATATCGTTCTAAACACAAAAGACCTCAAAACATCCGACTGCTAAGTAAGCAATGAAAATTCAAATACCGAGTAGGCGATTACTTTCGCTGATTGTATTAAGCGCTCTGATTGGTCAAGTGCATTGGACATCTATCCAAATGAAGTAATCTCTGCATGCCTATTTAAATATATTTACACGTGGCTAGTGTATATTACATATACAATATATATATAATTCATAACAGGACGCAAGCTGACATTACATTTGGGTAAAAAGTGTGCCACTTTGTTGTAGAATATTTCCTGCTTTAGCCTACTACTGTGACAATGGACTGCTTCTATTTATAAATAATGGCAAGTCGCTCTATTAGAGTAGGATTTGAGGAGTATTTGATTTACTCCAGTTTTTTCCCGTTCTATATATGCGTATTTAATAAATCTCGTCTTTTATGTTTTCCCTATATGGTCTTCTGTTCCTTCGGTACTCTCTCCCCCTAGGGGCCTCCCAATTCTTGGTTCTTTTGATCAAAGACAACATTAAATGCATAAAAATACGGTATTCTTATAGGTAAATTCTACATTGAACTACGAGGATCAGTCTAGCCATAATTCTGGTTCTAATATTAATCAGAATTACAAGCGTTTAAATTGTCAAGAAACTCATGGGAAGCAGCTATGAAGTTAACTTCTGTTTTACATACAATAATCGTTTTTCAAAGTTACTACCCTTCTTGAGACTCATAAAAAGCAGTCATAGATTTCCAGAATGCTAAAAAGACTTCAAGAACAAACAAAATGTAGTTGCTGCCTGTGATTTTCTGGGACGGGAAAACATAGATAGCACCTTCTTAAACAGTATAGTCATGACTAATAAAGCAATCTAGAAATTTCTACGAGGCGTGTACACATGCCATTATTCAAATTTCCTTCTCAATACCACTACTGAAAAGAAAGAATATTATGTTAATGACTAGATTTGGAATCCTGAAACTTGTCTGTTCATTTAAGTATTTGTTTTGTATTAAGTATTTGTTTTGTATAAGTATTTGTTTTGTATGCTTCTATTATTAAATCTGTTATAATTAAAAAAAGAACGGCATTCTATTTACTTTTTAACTGACCGGAGAGTAATCAATATTTATTACTTACGATTGTTGGAACAATCAACACTGAAGTAATGTTGGCAGTAACATTGTTGGCAGTATTCCATCGAGCATTGGGAAATCAAAGTTTCTTTTCCATTGCAACTGAGTCCTTTGATACTGCTGATAATGTATCGCGGGGCGGCCGTTCGAAATGAATCCCGGGCAGTACCCCTACCGAATCAGAAAACAAAAACAAATTATTCATGAACTCCAATACTGATAATCCTCTCAATTATGTAATGTTAACGCTGTTAGCTACAGTTATATGCATTTTATTCGTATTTTATTCACTGCATAGTGCTTTCTAAAACAATACAGTGTTTTAAATGCATATACCTTCATAAATGCATATTCAAATCCGTGGCTTTCTTACTCCTGTTGAAGGAATCCCTCCACTACTTCCTATCTCTAGACATACTGGACCATGCAGGGCTGAGGCATTGGGTCAGATTGTCGCATCGTCTTCCCTTTGTCCACCATCTTGTCTTTTTCAACAGTTCATTATCGCGTGCAAATACTGTGTTTACAATAGATAGATTTTCCAAACTTTTGATAATCGTTTCTTTATCCACAATGTAGTTGGCATCAACGGTCATTATGCGCAAGGAAGGTGGATGGATATTATATAGAAAATATTAGAGACTTAGATACTTTTTGCCAGTTTTAACGTCTCAGGAGATATTATAGGCTTTATAATGTCAGGCTTTCATTTCACTTACTTGTAACCTAATTGTCGACACGCTACAATTGCATTTGCAATTGATGCTGAAATAAATTCTTGTTCGTAACATATTCCATTCCAGGTTCCATTGATGCGGTATTCCACGAAACCTTGGTTCACGTTTTTTCCCCGAACAAGTCGTATTGTACGATTTGTCTCTGAAATAGAAATGCAGATAAATACCAAAATTGATCTGTTTTTGTCTCAATCACACAATTTTGCTTTTCTTGTCTCTCTCTTTTGCATATACTATCACTTCTCTCTCACTCTCTACCCACCACATATTATATATCATAAAGAAACAATTTATAAAAAGAATTAAAGAGCAATGTAAATGTGATTAATGACGAAATCACTTCGCTAACAGGTCTAAATGAGACACTAACTTATTATCAGTTCCTTGAATAATAAGATCATAATAAATTCGAGTTGTTGTCTGATGGAAGACATATGCCAAGTACTTTCGACAATTTCAAATTGTCATCTTCAGGGCGAATTAGAAATTGTCGAAGGTACTTGTCATGTGTCTTCCATCTGACACAACAAGAATATTCTTATTATTCAAGTAATTGATAGTAAGTTTATTTCTCATTAACTCCTGTTAGAGAAGTGATTTCGCCTGTAATCAAATTAACATTGCTATTTAATTCTTTGTATAAATTGTTTATGATATAAAATATAACCTGCACAGTTTAATATATATGTGTGTGGTGTGGTGAGAGAGAGAAAGAGTGCATGTGTGTTTCTAAAGAAGGATTAGATTTTCTTACAATCTTACAGTTGTTTATCACGTTAAGCTTTATTTTAGTGGATACTCATATTTGAGTAGACGATCCATTTATTTTAAACGAAACTAAGACAAAACGAAAACTTATCTAAGCCCACGCGTTTCGTTCTCTGATAGACGAGAAACTTTATTAAAGAAAAAATATTGGATATTCAGGCCGATCGACAAAAATAAATATACTGTTTCAAATAAACAAAGCGGCGACTCAAATATGGATATCCATTAAAAATAACGTTTGAATGATAAATATGTGAGTGTGAGTTAGAATGTGTGTGAATGTGTGCAAAAATTCAGATATAACTAAAAATATATACGTAAAAATGCAATATGTATAAAGACAAAAGAAAACTTTATCTTAGCCGACGCGTTTCGTCTTCTGATGGCATTCATTAAGGTAAATGTAAGGTTTTTATTGTGCGACAAATATTTATATATAGAAGTAAAAATGTCGTTAGTCTTTAAAAATTAAAATAAATCAACAATATGAATAACAATTATTAAATCTGGTTTATCAAGCATTACATTACATCACTTTGCATCTTCCATAGTTTACCTTGACTTTTATTTTGCCTGAAGTATAATCATGAGCATTTTTAAATTTAAAAATTTTGAAATTCTAACGACATTTTTATCATTTATTATTAATATAATTTATAACTCTGTTATTATACATCAAAAACTATTTTATTGGTACCAGCATCCAATGTTCGATAACTCATATATATATATATATATAAATATATATATATATATATATAGTGTGTGTGTGTGTGTGTGTGTGTGTGTGTGTGTGCTACTAAGTTAACGTAAATATAGAGACATACGGCAATTGAGTTCATCTTCACCATTAGGACAGTCAGCGTCACCGTCACAAAACCTGTAGTAAGGAACGCAGATATCAGCCGAATTGCAGGGTTTCCAATTTTCGGGGCAGTCTAAAAAAGAAATATATATTTTTCTTACATATTAAAGATACATTCGGAAAGTAATTACTTATTTCACCGATATGAATCATGAACAATTGCTCACGAACGGCTCAAATGAAATGGGAAAACTTGGCAAGGAGAATTTCACTAGAACACGATCTGCGGCAGTTTTTTTTTTAATCAAGAATACCAGCAGTCTTTTAACCAGGGATACCAGCCTTCTGTTATCACAAAACTAGAAATCAATTCCAAAACCTAAGCCAGAACTCTATCAACATGCCTTTGTTTTGCGTTTGGTGGAATAGGAAAATCGCCATCCATTACGAGCTGTTGGAGCATGGAAGGACTATCACTGTAGATGTGCCAGCAACTTGAATGAGTAAAGGAAACGTTACATTTTGGTCCTACTTTGATAAATAGAAAACGTGTCATTCTCAGTCACATTTACAAAACCAACCCAAGAAAAGATAATGAACATCGTTAACATGGGAGATTTATCCTCAACTTCCGTGGCTTACGGCCATATCATTTTGAAAGAAAAAAAAACGGTCTCGTACAATCACCGAAATTAAGCAACGTCGATACTAGTCATTACTTAAATGAGTGATCGCTTGGAAATATCAGGAGCTCTAAGCTTGGATGTGCGGGTGGTGTAATGGATATAATGTTTTTTCGATATTTAGCATGAACAAAAAATTACGGATTCCGTCGAAAAAAGAAAAAGACCCCAAAATGACGTCAAAAACAACGAAAATTTTTTATCCTTTAATAGTCGTGTATAGTTTGATTTATAATGTATATTAATGTTGGTAGAAAAGAATAGAAAATGTTGATAAGATGACGAGGGTCGCAAAACACTTGCCTGGGGACCCCAATCAGGCTTGCTCTCCCGTGATACACGCTTAGGCGATCATGTATGTTTCGATACATGGCTGACGAGGAAGATTTTTCCCCGCAGTAGGTTGCCATTTCTTTCTGCGATAGACTAGTTGCCATCCAAGTATATAGAACCCAGTCTGTCCTGCTATTTATCCATAGCTGTAGGGAGAAGAAGAGGATTCATACTTTTCCCAAGGGTATTAGCATGTAAGTGAATGTAATAGATTCGACTGGAAAGTCGGTCAGTCAGTTATGTGCCATGCGTGATACACGCTTCGGCGATTATGTATCTTTCGATACATGTCTGACGAGGCAGGTTTTATTCACCGCAGTAGGTTGCCATTTCTTCCTGCGGTAGACCAGTTGCCATCCAAGACTATAGAACCTGGTCTGTCCTTCTATTTACCCATAACTGGGGGTGCAGAGGAGAAGAGGATTCATACCTTTCCCAAGGGTAGTAACACGTAAGTGAATGTAATAGATTCGACTGGAATTCGAACTCGGCTCTCCGATTCCTCTGAATATTGCTATCCCATCTGGTCTGCGGCTCTTGCTATTCATTCAGAAATTCTTGATAAAATCCAAAGAAGAATATTCAATGATCTTGACTTGCCTTCAGTCACTTTCCTTACCGTTCTGACCAACTTTCCTCTATGCTACCTAGACCTTATGTATTTAAGCGCTGTACTAGATTGGTGACGAAGTCTCATCAATATACAGTTGAATTGGCTAGATGTAACCGTAAGTTCTATGCTAACAGTTTCTTCTCTCACACTTCTCGCTTGTGGAACTTTATCCTGCTTCTTTTTTCCAGACAACTTTGAAGGCAATTTCAATCGTTATGTTCTCTTTTCCCTTGTTGCTCCCTCTCCTTAATAATGTTTTTCCTATTCCCATATTCTTTCACTCTCTGTAACCCCTTGCTTTTATAGTGGCTTTATTGCCTTGCTTAGGGTGAAAATTTAAATCCAGTATCAATCGTTATCTTTTGTGTTCTTAATTATTGTTCTTTTATTGTTCTCTTTTCCTTAATAGTGTTTTTCTTTCTTCACATACTCTCTATCACTCAGCACCTCCTCGCATCTTAGTGGCATCCTTACATTGCTTGAAGACCAAATGATATTAATAAAATACGTCTGAAACAAAATGGCTCTCAGGCTGAATACACTACACAATCGCCTCTTTAAGAGTCTCTGCTTGCCTTAACTCAGAAACATTTTCCGAAACTCGCTCAATATCGCCGAATATACATAGATCAGGGCATCATTTTTGTATACTAATTCTTAGTTTATCGTCCAATGAAGTCGAAATTTGGCAGATTATTTTATGTCGAGTACGTGAAGGTGTGGGGAAAATGAAATAAAATCGATAAATAAAATAATAATAAGGAATAATAAAAAAAGAAAAGGAAATATATTTTACCAAGATGCTAAGAGAAAAGAAACCGGAAATATAATAACCCCATTTGGCTTCGTAAAACTCTATTAGGTGGCGCTGTTGAAGTCCATAAAAAGGCAAAATTTATGTCTTACACCCGTTCTCCTTTTAGCTCCAAGATGTAGAACCACATGAAAATTACGTTGTCACTGAGAAACGTTAGTTTCCTCGGTCCACTGACGACTGAACACTCATCCCACTGTCCAATGTATGGCGCTCACACGTCCCTTCCAAAGTCTCAACCTATGAAGTAAGTCAAGCTTTCTCTTTGGTTGCTCCAACTCAGCGCAAGGATGACTTGAGCGCCACCATTGTAACGATGACTTCCCTAATTTCTGGGCCAAGAAAAAGAAAGCGACCATACCATAATCATGTTTAACACCTCCCCCCAGTGATAAAGTAAGTAGAAACTTTCCTTTGGTTGTCCCAACACTGACTGACTTGAGATCGACCACGAATACGATGCTTATAGTTACTTACCCTAAATTCTGAACCAAGGAAAGAAGACGGACATCACATAACCATGTTTAACCCTCTCAGTGGCTATCGGGTCATGTAATTTAATAATTGTGTATTTGGGCAGCAATCCCTGTTTTATACAAGTTTCATTAATAGTGAATATGAACAACCTTCCTAATGATGAATATGAGCAACATTCTTTGATTTTTCCAACTCTATGCAAGGCTGATTTGAGCTCGACTATGAATACGATGCTTATACTTACACTAACTCCTAAATAAATAAATAAATAAAACTGATATACCGGGGAGATATTAAGAATTTTGTTTAACTACAGTCAATTTAAAAATAAGAATCGACGGTCTGTAATTAAAACCTGAATTTTTGTATACTTCTTCTTAGTTGACCATATATGAACACACACCTTCAGCTAGAATACACAAACAAGAAAGCCGTTTAAATTCCATAAGGATTATAAATAACTATTTGTGTGCCATTGTATTCTAAGGAACAATACAAAGAAAGTAAACTCACTAATTTGCGGACAGCGTCCGGGAATTGTAGAAACGCTGTCGATTGCTAACGTCGTTCTGTACAATTGACGTGTCTGACTAAAACTGATTTTGTGTTTCCCAGCACTCAACTGCAACTGTGCCATCTGCCATGTCTGAATG